>PVJI01004316.1:0-110123 GCA_004026765.1 Micronycteris hirsuta
GGTTAGTTTTCTTGCCTTTCTCCTCTCCTCCATAAAAACTCTCAGGACCCAGTAGAAATTAAACACACCCACACATACAGTGTTGCATTAAGAATATATTCTGGAAATAACTCACCAAACAAACAAAACCTCTTTATGCCAAAATCTCGTTGTGCTGAGGCTGGGGGTGCTTTGGCTGAAAAAGCTTTATAGCGTGGTTAGTTTTAGAAATCTGTAGGCAGGTTTCCTGGCTTATGTCCAGAATCCCCTTATAGCTCATGGGTGAGGAAAAGGCAGACAAATTCGCAGGAGCCTCGGTTCTAATGTGTCTCCCAAATGCTGGCGCTGTTACTGGGCAGGGAAGCAAGAATTCCACATGCCAAGTGCCTTTTGATGATCACAGAAGGGTAAAGGCCCCCTTTCTTTGGGTTTTGTTCCTTATGATGTGCTACACTTGTTCATCTGTTCCATGTGTCCTAATTGTTAGGCAGCAGCTGTTTTTAAGTTATCTGGGCCAGCCCACAGGGATACTTCAGCATCTAGAGAACATTAGTGATAATACACCTGATAAATCCATTCCTGTTACATGGTTTTCCTGCAGAGAAACAGGGAAATGACCAGCATTCTGATGATATTCTAGCTTGTGGGGCACATATGCCACACATTTTAGGGACTCATTTCTGAGAATAATCTCTTTTCATTTTGGAAGGACAGCCACAGCTGTGGCTCTTTGCAGGTTACAGTCTAGTGAAGGCAGCCAAAACTTAATTTAGGAGTTGGTGAAAATTTCAATCACTTTCAATGATGTGCTAATGAGTTTTAGTGAAGTAGAATCTATCAAATGACATCATTGTGTATATTTTTCATTTCTTTCTTTTTTCCTTTTTTTTGGAAAATAAATCTTTCTAGGTGCTTCAACTGAGTTTTAACTCATCATAAATCTTGTCCTAGAATTAAGAGAGTCCGGTAAAATGCATGATATGACTGAAAACTTTTGTAGTTTCTCCACAAAAAGATGGTGTTTAGGAATCTAGGACATAGATCAACATTTAAAAGCAGAATTTGCAAAGCACAGTATGGTTGACCTGCATGTGCAGAGCATGGTCAGTACCCACCGTGGCCAGAGTGTGCAATGGAGGGAATTTCATGTATCTCGTAACAGCAATTCAGGGCTATTTTAGAACGAACTGGCCAGTCTACCATCAAAAATAAACCAAGAATATATGCAGCCTGCCTTCCTCTTCTTGTCCACTCCAGGACCCAACCTCATCTCATCTGTCATACTAGCTCCCAGATTCTGTCAGCAGAATTCAGGAGAAATAAAATAGAAATTTGTTTTTTAGCGGAAAATAGGAGGAGCTCCTGGTGAAGTCTGATTGTGGCTTAAGGTTATAGGAGATGGAAGCTCCCTCAGTGTGGCTTCAGACGTGGGGATTCTGTAATAAAGAAGACTGAACATGATGGAAACCACAAAACACGGTGTCATAAGCAGGGCGTGGGGGCCGAAGATGGCTCAGAGCATCTCCGATGCTGGAGTTTCTGAGCCTTTACTCCCGTCATTACATGTGGTGCCTCTGGCATCCACATAAATAATCCACTCAGCACTCTGGCCTCTGTCCCTTGACCTCATCACTTCCAGTGACTTTTTCTGAAGCCCCTATAAGCCCCGACTCCCATGGTTTGACCCAAAATCTTTTCATTACCTGTAACTCACCCCCTCCCAAATCTTGATTTCCAGCATCCAACATTCCTTCCCTTGCTTAGTGCTCTCATATCAAAAATGTGTTATTCCCATCAGCATCTCAAAACCATTGGCATTACCACTTTAAAAACAATTGATTTTAGAGAGACAAGAAGGGAGAGGAGAGAGAGGGAGAGAGGGGGGGAGAGAGAGAGAGAGAGAGAAACATCAACCTGTTGTTCCACCCATTCATGCATTCATTGGTTGACTCTTGTATGTGCCTTGACTGGGGATCGAACATACAACCCTGGTGCATTGGGATGATGCTCCAACCAACTGAACTACCTGGTCAGGGAAAGCCTCACCCCTTTCTCATTGTTTCTCACCCCTGCCTCCTCCACCCCTGAAATCTCCATTTCTGTCTTGACCCAGCATGAAATCTGTAATCCTTAGTAGTCATTCTCTTACAGGCACCCTCAGCTCCGGGACCCTTCTTTTGCTCCGTGACACTCACCTGGAAAACCCCCTGTTCTAATTCAGCCCAGCTCTCTGACTACTCTTCTGTGCCTGCACCCAAGCAACTAATTCAGCTGGGGAAAACTCACCAGAATGCTGATTTTTTCCTCCTTTGAATCTATGACTATAAATCTTAAGTAGGCCCTCTGGACCACCTGGCAATCTTACCACCTTTTTCTCCTCAATTTGCACTTTCTTTGCCCAAGATAACTATTTCTCGTGTTCCCTCCTCTTATAAAACAATGACCCCACCATCCCCTTCACACTTGCCCTGAGGACCTCCAGTCTCACATCACAGAGAGAACAGAAGCCGTCGGGCAGGAATTACTCTATCCCTCCACCGTTAGAACAACAGCCGGTGTGCACACCTGCTTGCATGCCCTGCCTTCCCTCCCGTCAGGGAGGGTAACCTTTTCATCGTCTTTGTCTACAGTCTGGAGCGAAGACAATCATTGTGCACTAGGTCCCACCACTTCTTGCCCACCAGGGGCTCTGCTGCTGCCATTTCTTTCTTTCTCCCAGCCATTATTCCCTTCCGCATGCCAACATTCTGTGGAATCTTCTGTGTTTTAAAGAAACTCTTCCTTCTCCCGAACTCCTGCTCTGGACACTGCCCCATGCCCCTCTCTCCTCTATAGCAAGATTTTTCAAAGGAACGTTTATACTCATTGCTTCTACTTCCTCATCTGCCACCCTTTCCTCAATCCTCTGTAATTGAGGTCTGCCACCATCGCTCTCCTGCAGTCCCTCAAGACAAGGTTGCCAGTCACCTCCATGATGCCACCAAGGCCAATTCTCAGTCTTCATCCTCTGCTACCTCTCCACGGCATTTGTCCCGGTTGGTTATCCTTCTCCTCAAAACACTCGATTCACTGGCTTACCAGGGCACCCCACCTTCCATATGCTTCTTTTTCAACCTCTACACATGGCACACTCCTAACCACGCTCCGCTCCCCCCAATCTAACCAGAATCCCCTCGGTGGCCTCAATAACAGAGTTTAAAAAACAAAAACACAACTTTTATATTAATGGATCCCCAAATTATAGCTCCAACTTTAACCTCTCTTTTGAGCTGCACATTAAAAATTCCAACTTCCTACTCTCCTTCTGCATTTGAACGTCTCCAACTCGGTGTGTCCATGCATCCTGCTGCCCACCCCTCCTGCCAAGTGTTCTCAGCTCCCTTTAGTAACACTGCTGTTCATGTGGTGAGAAAGCACAACACTAGGAATCGTCTTTAATGTCTCCCTTTCCCTGGTTCCTCTTATCTAATTCATTAGCAAATTCTATCTGCGTTAACATCCCTGGGCCTTGGTGTTCTCGGCTACAAAACAAGAATATTGGAACCTACTTTATAGGTTGCTGTGGAGTTTAAGTGAGGTACATGTGAGAGAGGCAGGCTTAGACCATAGCAGCCACTCCATAAACATCAGCCTCTCTTCCTTTTCCAGTAGCCTGTACCGGCAGGGCTGCCCCTGCACCAAACCACACCCCCACTGGGCTCACGTCTGGTCCCTGTCTGGCCCCTCCCGATCGCTCCACACTTCAGGCTCAGTGATTATATTTCTGTGATTATTTTTATTTTGCAGAGGTGTTTTTAAACCTACATTATTTACTTCTGATCACTTCTATATGAAATAAGTATTATTATGTCAGGTTAGAAAACTGAGAGAGAGAAGCTGTACAAATTGTTAGAAGTCATAAACCATGTGATGTTGGAACTGGAAATGAAACAGAGAGGTCCCAATATGAGATGTCTCGCTATTCCTCCCAGGTCCTGCTGCTCCTCCAGCACAGAACACTCTCACCCCTGGGCCGGGTTCTCTTCTCACTTACCTGAAACCCATTCCACGCCTTTCCTTCCCCTGCTTCTCCCGTCAGTAAGGCCCTCTCTTTTTCCTCTTCCTGCATAGTTCTTTGGCTGAGTACGGCAAGTGTAATTATGTCAAATAGGGAGTCAGTACTTGTTGAATGTGTGAATGAGGACATGAATTAACGAAGGAGCCCACCTTTAATTCTTGGTTTAAATGAAGCACGACTTGAATGTTTTTCTTTTTTCTTCTTTATTTCTTACTTTAGGCAACCATTCTACCTGAAAGTGATAGTGAAGCACCTAAAGAAAACAGGTATTTCTTTCTCTCGTGTGCATTTCTGCATTTCTCTCTCTCTCCCTCCCCCCTCTCTCTCACACACACTTTTTACATTACAAATCGCTGATATGGTCCAGGACCCTGAGAAGATTAGCTTCCAGAAGGACCTCCTAAATCCTCCCCTCCCCCTGCCCTGCTTAGAACAAGTCTGTAATAAAACATCCTGGGCACACAGCCTTTGAAGGTGCTTTCTTCACCTGGTTGCAAAGGGGGAGACACCCACGACTTGGTCCCATACCCCTGGGAGGACAGCGGGCCCCTCGCCTGTGCCTGCCTACCAGGTCCTGTTGTCAGGCGTGAGTTACTGTGTACTCGCAGGTCTCATCTGCGTGTGACGACAGTCTCCTCCAGGAAGGTCATGCAAGACATCTCTCCTGTGATATATTACTCTAATCCATTTCAGACATTGCCTTCGATATCCTCGATGCTCACCAGGAACCATCTGAATGTGCGCTCCCATGAGACTCCGGGCCCGGACACCAGAACCCTTTGAAATTAAATGCCTATGAGTTCAGACGTTGTTATTACATCTTTCTGGGGCCATCAAACATGCAATGTAATTTCTGTTTTGGGACAAGCTTGTGTTTGCCTCTCGTGTGCAATGGCAGAAAAGAAAGCACATATTGATTTTTGCACGTGTATACTTTTTTATGATCTCTAAAGAAATTAGAGACTCCATTTGCTACTGCCATATGGACTATAGTGTGAGAAAAATTTACCAGCTTTCAAACCTGCAGTTTCTGGTCTTAAATCTTATCTAGGAATTGTGGTTTTCTTCCTACAAATGGAAATCCCTGAACATTTAAACGGAGGACTTGCCTTTCCCTTGAATTTTTCAACACAGTGACCCCTCCTTCGCTGGATTAGATTGTTTAAATCTCTCTAGCCGTGAATATCTTCTCCCTGTCATCCAGATTTCTTTCAGGAAAGTGAGTAGGTCAGGAGGAGAGATATCAACCTGACTTAACTTTTGTGTAGATGACCTGGAAAATACAGCAAACTAGTTAAAGGGTGAACTTTGAAAGCTGGCAGATGTGGAAGGGGATCTTGTATTCTTGACTAGTTTTGTAATGAGGGCGGGTTCCTGAGGGAGGTGGTATCACAGATGGGGCTTCTGGGTCTGACAGTTGGAGTTGAAACCTTGGTTCTGCTACTCCACGATCTTGGACAACTGCCTTTACCTTTCTGAACCTTGCTTGCTTCTTCTGTAAACTCACCCTTCCTTCACTGGGTGGGTGTGAGGATTAAGTGAAATAAAGGATGTAAAGCTCATAGCACAGCTTCTAGCACAAAATAAGGGTGCAATAAATGTAAGCTGCCTTCATCATCTTCACCATCCGTGATGTTAGTAATGGTGGTATTTATTAAGATCACACAGCTAGTTACTGGTGGAATCTAAAAAATTCTTAGTTGCCGTATTCTGAGCCAACTAATTTTTCTGCTATGTCAAAATATGTAGCTTTGGGAGAAGATGGGGCAAGAGGTTAAATAAATAAGGGTGGAGATGATGATGATGATGATGTTAGTGATGATGATGATGTTAGTGATGATGGTGATCATTGACACCATGGCTTTCTTTAAAATGGCGATTCTCATATTTGGCTATGAATTACAGTCTTCTGCGTAATTTCAAAAATTACCTGGATTTCACCCAAAGATTCGGATTTAAATGGCTTGGAGAGCAGTCTAGGCGATGGGATTGTTTAATATAACCCCCTGGTAATTCTAATACTATACAGACAAGGTTCTGAACCACGGAGGTACCTCCTGTGGCTTGCAAATCCTCAGTGACCGTGGGAAAGCTGAACTCAAACTCCAGTGCTCCCATTCCCTGGCTCCAAACTTACCTGCTGTAGAAGACAGTGAGGACGTGAGTCCAGTGCCTCTTTTTTTTTTTTTCAGTCCTTACCTGAAGATTTGTTTTCATTGCTTAGAGAGAGAGAGAAACATGGATGTGAGAGAAACACTGATGTGAGAGAAACATTGATTGGTTGCCGTCTTGTGCACACCCTGAATAGGGATTGAACCCACAACCCAGGTATGCGCCCTGACTGGAAATTGAACACTTGACCCATCAGTCCATGGGACGATGCTCCAACCAACTGAGCCACACCAGCCAGGATGAGTCCAGAGGATCTTACTGGGCATTTGGAGAGTAAATGAGCCGCTGGCTACCTCCCCACTCAGAAACCACCGACCCTATATTTTCTGTGGGCACCTCTCCCTGCACCCAGCTGTCAACGGCTAACCCAGAAGAAGAAACTACATCCACATGTGGGCCTGCACATGCGAAACAGCACATTACCCTGGAGATAGCCATGCGAATACCAAAAGTGTGTGTGTGCGCACATGTGTATGTATAAGTGGAATCACTATAACGGGTTTCAGATTCCCCAATATTCAGCACACATAGATGAATATTGGACAGAAAATGACCATGACCTTGAGAGAACCGTGAGGTTGTTCCTAACCACCAGTTGGTACCATATTGAACACCTAGCTAATGACTTTCTGTTAAGAAGGTTAGGCAAGTCTACTTCAGGATTCATGGCCATTATTTGTTAACATATAATCCGCCTTCTACCCAGAGGTGAGCAGAGGGAGGGCTAGTGGGGCTCAAGCAGAGCTCACAAAGGTGAGCTGAAGTCTCAGGTGTGCGATGTTACAAGCTGGAGAGGAGAAGCTCAGAGTCATGCCCTTGAGAAGTGAGGAATGAAAGCAAATTCAAGAAATGGGGCTCTGGAGTAGGAAGCAGGGTGCGGGATCCAAAAACAGTGTTGCAACACCAGGGAGACAGAGGGAGCCTCAGAGGAGCTAGAGGAGCAGGAGGGGTCCTAGAATCCTTCCAGGACAAATGGGCCACTTGTAAGGGAAGCAGAGAGCAGAGTATCCCTTGTGAATTATTTGCCTTTTGAAGCCCTGGACACTTCAGCTAACTGAAGCTGGTGGTCTTTCCAAGCCACCAATCTCCTTTCCAGCCTCTCCAGGGACTTGCCACATTGGTACTTGGCCCTTCTAGAGTCTTTGCTACGCTTGCCCTTGTTACTGCTTCTCAAGCCAAATGTGCCTCTCTTCCTTCCAGCTGTGTGTTCCTCTGGTGAGCCACACCTCCCCTTGCTGGACCAGGGCCCCTGGCATGGGACAGCCATCTCCACTCTGTGCCCTGGTCCAAGACCCTGTGCTTCCTCCTTCTGTCTGTTAAGTACAAGAAGTCAGTAAAGTTTCCTGCTGAGAGGGACGGATGAACAAATGTCCACCACAACATGACTAATTTCCATCTCTGAAGAGCTTTTCAGATGCACTCCTCACCACGGGTCCAGGTTTTTATCTGTCTGAAGGCCTCTGAGTCCGATTCTGCTCTGAGACAGAAGGATGGACTAAAGAACCACCTCTCACCCTAAAGATTCTTTTAGGTACAAGTAATGCCACCAAGATGCTTCTGACAAGACAGATTTCCATCGCTGTCTCACACGGAGCCCCTCAGCTTTCACGCCTCATTTCATCTCAACTGCTTTGCAGGATCACTGTAGCTTGCTTTTCCGCTTCCTGAAGCTGCCCCTGGATTCAGAGCAAGAAGAGCCAGACACAGGGCTAGACCCTCAAAAGGGAAGAGGAGGCGAACATTTCGCAAATGCTCAGGGAAGAAACTGGCAAATAAAAAGCTGGGAAAATAGGGACACCCATGCCGTTCAAGGGCTTTGTGGTGTTGGCCTTCATCCATGAAGAGCACAGAGGGCTGGTTTCCTCGGGGGAAATCCGGGAAGCCTGACCGAGATCCCAGCTCTCTCTTGAGGTACAGGATCTGGGCTACTTTACCTCTCTAGCTTTTCCTCATCTGTAAAATAAGAACAACGTGTCATGAGTGTTTATAAGGATTCATGAGATAAAAACCTTCTGTTTCTCAGACATGCAAAGCTTCTTCCCACCTCAGGGCCTTTGCACATGCTGTTCCCTCTGCCCAGAGAGCTCTTCTACCAGATTTGTGTGGCTAGTTTCTTTTCATCCTTCAGGCCTCAGCAAATATCCTCTTGTCAAAGAGATCTTTTCTTACCATCCCATCAAAAAAGCTCATGCCCTGACACTTTTACCACACTGCCTCACTTTATTGTTTATATGACACTCAGCACTATTTGACACGATCCTTCTTTGCTGGTTTACTTGGTTACTGTGCGTCTCCCCCAACCAGAGTGCAAATTCCACAGGTGCAGATTCACCGTGGTATGCACCAAGCTTGGCTCATTTGATGAGTGAATAATGTATTAAAAACATCTATATATTCAGCACCTAAACCTCAATTCTATTATGTTATTATCACTATTTTCTCAGGAAAGAATGTCAGTTTTACCATCGTCTTATTTCTAACAATTCAGAATTCCCCAGGCTTTTACCATAGACAGTAACTTCAAACAATGTCCTGTTAAACTCGTCAAAACGCAACTTGGTGAAAAATACCTATGGAAGCATGTCATTCCCTCATTTTTCTAAACACAGAGTCTGGCAGAAGTAAATGCTTGAGTGTGGTTGGTAGGGCATGAGAATGTCTCACACGAGATGGACAGCTATTTGAGCATTTCACCTAAAATGTCCCATGGTGTGCTCGAGTGTGATATTGGTATGTTACAGAATTACATACTTGTGATTTTGTAATGAAAAAGGGGCGTTATTCGTGCCAGACCCCGCATTTCAGAAAATGATCAGTCTTGTCCGATGCGGAGGGTGGCTTCGGCTGAGGCACACTGCGTGCTCTGCCCCATCTTCCACTGTGGAATTCTAGGAGAAACCACCTTCAGACTCATTTGCTGCGGGAATAACATTCGAAAGGTGGTACATTATAGTCCCAGGAGCCACTGTGAGAAACCCCAGTGTGAGAAATTCCTTTCAAAGTTCAACTCTTTAGAAGAATGTTCATTTCCTTTGGGGGAGATAGTGGGTACTTTTGTCTTCAAGAGTCGGGTAACAAGCAATGTTGTTCCTTGCCTGTCAACTTCCAGGAAGCTCGGTCCAGATATTTAACTCATATTCAGCATCTACAGGAGCTTCAAAGGTCTGCATATTTGCATTTTTTCCCAAAGTCTATACTTGATACTCTATATTTATCATCACTATGACTAATCTCTAGGAAAATAAAAGTTTGGTTTAGGAAAGGGCAGGTCCCTTGGAGGCTGGACAGTCAACACCGCAGCCTAATTGTCTCACAGGGACGGCCGGGAGAGGACAGCGCTGCTGTGGCCCCGCACACCAGCGTCTGCCACTGCAGATGCAGGCCGAGCAGGGGGTCCATTCGGACAAGAGCTGTCACCTGCCCAGACCCCCCAGCCAGCGGAGCAGTGCGCAGGGAGGGCCGGGCCTTCTACGCGTGTGTAGGCTACCAGCGATGGCCCTGCTTCCCACCCAGACCCAAGCGGTAGGGAGTCCCTCAGACACGGGAAAAGGGTTCTGACATTTGACACGCCCCCGCCCCCAAGTAACCGTTCATTACTTTATTTTTCACTTGGGTAGTTTTTTCTCTGATGGACCTCAAAGCCTTTGTGGAATGAAGTGGGAAATCAATAAATACATATAGCAGATGTGAAGTGCTCCATGCCACAGGTGAAAAACAAAAAAAACCTTTCATTTTCTTACTTTTCTAAATAAAAGCCTGCTCTGGGCTCCATTCTCCAACGTTGGTGAGACAGTCACTCACTGTAAGTTAGTTGTGGGGGCTCGTTCCTCATCCCTTGGACCACCAATTTTGAGCAAAGGCGGCGGGGCAGGACTGGTTCTCGGGGGGAGCACACCCCTGTGGTAGCCATGGAGACGCCCGGCCCACCCTGTGGCGAGCAACCCCCTGGTAGCATCCACTCCCTCTGGGCCAGTCTCGGGCTGCATCTGCTGCTCTGGGGCCGTCCTGAGGAGAAGGCAGAAGTACTTTAAATACCTTTGCACGGGTGGAATCACTTCTCAGTGGGAGGAGGTCAGGCTGTGCAGGAACGCGGCGGGCCATTTGTCCCGGGCGTTCTTCTCTGAGCAGCCCCTCCGCACCCCAGACCCAGCGTTGGCCCGTGGGACCTTCGCACGCCCAGTGGAGTGGCGCGCAACACACAAATTCCCTTCCGCTTCGTCTCAGTCGGAATATGAGCCAGACGCCAAGTCTGGGGGCCTGGGCCGTTGTTCTCCCCAGTGCGTGGAGAACAGCGACGTTCTGTATTTTTAAACATAAAAGGAGCCTGGTTTGGCCAAACTCCTCACAGCCGGTAGACCCCCAGGATAATTCTGGGCTATCGGGATGAGTTTCCCGGGCAGCAGCGTTGGACCTTCCCCACGCCAGGCAAAAACAGGACAAACCGAGTCACACGAATAGACTGCCCCTGTGTCCAGCATCTGCCTGCAGGCTCAGTTGCCGTCTGAACACCAGAGGGCGCCATTAGCCTGGGTTCTGGGCTCCTGCCGCTGCTCTGATCAGAAAGAGCTGGACAGATGCGACACTGTGAGATAAAACCCAATGTTTTAGATCTATTTTTAGAGCCAGTAGCGGGCTCTTTGCTGTGAATTAAGTTCACCAACAGTAAAGTAGGGCATACACTCCTTGATTTCTTTCCGCCCAATTTCAAGATGAGTAAGTATGAGTAAGTCTGGTTTAAATGGTTTGCAAGGAACGGATAATTCCAGGCATAGGGACGAATAACAGCGATTTTGGGCATGAGAAGCACAGAACCTTCTACAGACGATGAGGAACTCTTTTAAATCATTTCACTGGGAAGCTTATCCAGGCACTGCCACCTCACTCATCTCAAAACCAAGCGGCAGATCCTCTCCCTTGCTCTGTGGAGCCGCAGTTCCCATCGGGCCACCCTTTTACGCTAGTGTTTCTAGAGTGTCCCTGTTCCGAGGGACTGAGAGCAGCCAGCCGGGGCCTTCTATTGAGAGTTTGTCACCTTTTTGAATCTGGCCTGGTTTAAGCGAATGAAAACTTCGCAGATCTCTGGGGTGTGATCAAAGCTTTTGGCCCCCAGCTTTTCTGTTGTGTACACACAGATGGGGGTCATCAGTGCACATCACAGGGCCACAAAAGCTGGTCTCAGTGGAGCATTCACCTGGACACACTGGTAGCTGTTATGTTTGTGAAAATAATAAAAAGATACTTAAAAATCCATAATTCAGACTCTGTTCATTCATTCACCCTCCAATTAACAACTTACTAAACACTGGCTTTGCCACTGTGTCCCATAGGTGCCCCATAGGAACAGGAACTCTCAGTGGCCTTGCCTTGTTCATTGTCTTGTGGGAGATAAACACTGCACAAAGGATACGGACCAGAGTGTAGACAGTACACCCAGGAACAGAGGAAGAGAACAACTCAATATGGGGGACTAAAGGTGACTTCCTCCCCCAGTCGCTCTGTACCTAACCATGCGCTCATTCGCTCGGCACACGCTGGAGGCAGGGCCTCTGTTACCAGGCGCTGTGAGGCAGGGAGCACACTCCAAGAGCAGGTGAGATCAAAGGAATGAGTCTGTTATGAGGTCAGAACAGCCTGGGGCAACCAGGGCTGGGGAAGCTCTTAGAAGTAAGAAGATAAGGCTTGCTGGTACAGCAAGTCCAACCCCGAGGAGAGGAGAAGGTCTGAGCCTCCTCCTGCCTCAGGGAGCAGCACTCCCTTTTCTCCTTTTTCTCTCCTTGACCACATGCATGGAACCAAGTGTGCTGTATGTGTGTCTCCAGAGGAGGAGCAGAAAACTATTTTCTTCCTCAAGATCACTGAGCCATGGAGAAACTGAGGAAAGAGGAAATGAATCCAGAGAAGTCAAATGCAAATTTCAGAACTCCAGCTTGAACAATCTGAAACTGACATTGGTATTCACTGCCGTGACACTTGGCATGGCTTACAGAATTGAAAAAGCATCTGGCCCTGTGAGCTTTGGGGTTAGATCTGAGGTCATCAGTGGCTGGAAGCAACTTCTGTGTTAGTTAAGATTCTTGGTTGCAAGTGACAGAAACCCAATGAAAACTAGCTCAGACCAAACAGGGCAAGGAGGGATCATCGGTGGAGGGAACTAGAGACCCCATGCCATCCCTCCATCTCTCTTTCTCCTCCTCTTACCTCAGCCTCTCTGGGCTGTGATCTCTACTCTTTTCTGTGGACCTCCAGTTTCCTCTCAGGGGGCCTCAGCCACGGGGGCCGGCTCTTCTCTGCTGACATCATTTTAACGTTGCCAGTAGAGTGAAAAAGGGTCATGTCCCCCAATGCCATTTAGAAAATCTTGGGGAAGGGTCCTGATTGGCTGAGCCTGTCTTTCCCCCATGCTAAATCAATCACAGAGGCGGGGACACCGCTGAAGTATTCTGGTTAGACTGGCCCAGCCTCAGCCTGGGCCCTTCCTTATGGCTGAGGTAAGAGGTGGATGGAATGGGGAGACACAGATTTCCCAAAAGAATGTTCTATCCAGAAGAAGGGATAAAGGATACTGGGCCAATAAAAAAAAAAAAGAGAGAAAAGAAAAAGAGAAAAACCCCAGAGTTCTGCTACTAAAGAAATAGATTGGGAGGTGTTTACAAAATTTACAAAGTTTTATTAAGTGCCAGATACATGCATTATATTTCACACATGTTGACATTTGGATCTGAACCTAAAATTTATTAAGAATTTCTCCTCCAAATCTGTAATGCAGGCTTTAGTGGGCCCCCCTAAAAAGAACAACAATGAAGACTTTAATTTAACAAGTATATTTTTAAACACATTATGATACATGGGAGTTTAACTTCTAACTTTTATTATGACCACGTCTTCTACAGCAAGAGCACGGCTTATTGCTTCTCGAGGACTGGGACCCCTGGGTACCCCATCGGGAGGGGAACAATGTGTGGCCCTTTGCCTTGAAGCTCTTCATTGTCGTGAGGGAAATGCACACCTGTGAGAGGGAGTCACTCCACAGTGTGTGAGACAAATGTCACTTGGCCGCCTTTCTTTTGCAGGGAAAAGTCCCTTGGGTAGTCCTTCTCCGATCATAAATGCAAGTGGGCACTCGCTGGGCTTGGGCAGGGGAGTAGCTATAGTAGGACTTTTCATGGCAAAGCAAAGGTATTCTTCCCAGTGCTCCTTAGTACGCAGGGCTGGCAGTTTAGGAGAACGGTGAGAAATGTGCACAGTGGCACGGAGTTTCCTAGGAGGAAGTAAAATCCCAGTACTTCCTTTTCGATTAGAACTTTCTGATGAACTGAGATGCTCTCAGCTAAAGTCCATGGCAGGAGGGACCCCCAAGATCCTTCAAGAAGACACGTATGAAGGAAAGGAGGGGGTCCAGTACATATCTGAGTCTGGGAGTCAGTCTTCGCCCTCAGATTCTGTCAGAAGGGCGGAGTTGGGGACAGCGCCCGAGCAGGAACACTGAAGTTTCCATCAGAAATCCCAGGTGGAGCGTGCTTGGTGGAGGGGAAAGTACAGGGGCAGAGGACGTGACTGGCTCCTTTGGGCTCAGTAAGTCATTGGGGCTCTTGGACCTTTCAACTGGAGGTGGCAAGGAGGGAAGAGGAGAGAACACAAGAAAGTGGGAGCTCTGCTAACATCAAATTTTACTTGAATTTTAAAAAGAGATGAAACCTTACTTGGGCATCAAGCTGATGAAGTGGTTCATACTAGAAATATTGAAATTGATAAAATTACAAAAACATATTTTAAAAAGAGATATATAGCCTACTGAAGATTTAGAGCATGAACTTTTAAAACAATTCTTTTTCAAGAATAAGATTTTCAATATGGAATCTAAGGTATTTCCCCTAGGGACTCCCAACGCCATGTTACGAGAATACAGCTATTGTGGAAAACCCTGCCAGTACATGCTGGGTCCTCTCTCATAGGCCACATGTGACCAAGCAGAATACACTCTGAACTAAGCCTTCTGGTCCTTACTCTAGCCTACTTCGTCAGGGCAGCTCAAGAAAAGATGACAAAACGCTGGCTTCTGCTTAGGTGACGTGTGTACGCCATCCTGTCTAGTTCTCGCTTTTTGCCTTGAAGGAATCGGGCCAGCCAAATGCTGACGTGAACACCCAGCCAAGTGAGCTAAAGGCTTAGAGACTCACCTGAAGCTCTTGGTTTGGGGTGTTTCCTCCAGCCAGCGTGAAGGTAACCGTGGATTTACACTGGTCTCCGTGCTGGAGTGTGGCTGGGGGGCACGTGCTGGCTAGTATACACCGAGAACGCCAGCAACTGAAAGAGTCTGGGAAGGTTGAGCACATATTCCATCGCTCAGAAAACTCTTCACCATTGTTGGTTTGTACAAACGCTAAATGTCACATGCTTTAAAAGTGAGTTTCTGAGTCAAAAGGGGTTATTAAATACTCATAATAGTAAGAAGAGGAAAAATGCTATTAGAAACACATTTTTACAAAGTACTTTTTTTCTGCTTTTAAAGATAGGGCAGCATATCTCGGATCAGAATAAGGGTGCCTTAGCCGAGAATTTGGGCTGATTAAAAAAATGTGCTTTAGACTTCACTATGTTGGCAAGCTTATGTGTGTGATGAATGGAGGCGAGGCATCATGGTTGATGCTGGTTTCTCTGGAAGGCATTGTAATGGATCTTATGTCTTTTGAGCACTAGTGAGGGAATGAATAGAAGCTGACTTGAGTTATAATGAAGAAGTAGGATTTTAAGACTCTCAGAATAATCTAAGGAGAAGGGGGAAGAACATGGCAGCAGCCAGGGGAAAGTGGAGTAGACATGGCCTGTGAGAAGGTCTCTGAGGTTGTCCCAAAGTAGGACTGTTTAAGAACAAAAAGACCGAATAATGCCTTTTAAATCATCTTCTGGGCCATGTGACAGTCTAGCTTCTCTACCGCTTCACCACCAACCTGTCAAACAGGGCATCTTTGTGTGCTGTGGGGAGTCAGAGGTCAAGGGAGGATGAGTACATGCAAGGCAAGGTGGCAAGAAGAGACAGGCACAGGGGAACAGCAGAAGCGAAGAATTCAGCGTAAACAGGACATTGCAATAGGAGGGAACTGGGATAAACACACTCCTCCAAGGATTCCCAGAAATCTCAGGAACAGGAAAGATGCTGCTTTTCTCACCTTATGTGGGATGCAGGTCCCAGACATTTTAAAGTTGTGTTAAAGAAAGCACGTCGCTATAAGGCAGCAGAGTTTGCCAGCACCCAGATGGCTGGCCCTTCTCTCAGGCACTCTGCTAAAGTTCCCCGTAGGCTTTTTAAAAGTAATCCATTTCCTTACAGCTATTCAACTACCTAGTCCTAAATCACATTCTTGTACCCGGAAGATAAATGGCATGGATTGAAGTTTTCTAACAAATTTCAAAAACAGTGGTTTGGTGGGAGCAAGGGAGAGGTCAAGGAATAACCAAGCTACGTTTGCTGTCTGTGTATTTGCGTTTCACAAGAGTCTTGAGTGAAACAGTCACATTCAACCAGCTGCTGTGAGGATCTTGCAGTGCTTTGTGGGGGAGAACGGCAACCTGTATTAACTGGCCTCAGTTATGGGTTTCCTTTCGTGTCTAGTGTGAAAGAAAGATAACCACAGGACTGGAAATCTTGAGGGCTGTAGCCATCCACCTAGCTGGTAGTGTACTAAGGATTTTGTAAACATTTTGTCCAGCTGCACATTTTGCAGACAACGTGTAAGGAAACATTTACTTGCTTAACAGGCTTCTTTGGGTATGTTCTGCCCTGGGAGACACTAACTCCAGCTTTTAATCCTTCTTTCATTTGAGTTGATGCCTTTACTATTTTTTTCAGCCACCAATCACAGGGTCAACTCAATCTGTCCTGGCGGAAATTTGGGGGCTCTGGTCAGGGGCGTAGGCCTGGCTGGCCCGTTGACTGGTTTTCTGGAGAAGAGCAGTAACACGCGGCCCCACCCAGAGCCCCGCTGCCCCTTTATCCCTCTTTTCTCCTGGTCCTTTTGCTGGAACCACCGACACTGTTGAAGTAGGTGAGCATCCAGGCGAAGGAATTAATACAAGAAGCCTTTGCTGATAGAGCCATTTATTCCAAAGGAATTAGGATGTGATTGTTCCTCAGGGAGTCCCTATTTTCTAGCTATATGCCATTCTAATAAGTGTTAGATAATTTTTTTAAAGAAGTGTTGTTTGTTTTAATGTGAAGCAGGTCCCTTAGAATTTTATGCAGGCAACCCATAGAATGCACGCACGCACGCACGCACACACACACACACACACACACACCTCAGACAAAACCTGAAGGAGTCAGGAAAGTTGAATTACAGAAAACAGCCTGAAATGATCTTATTTAAGGGGAAAAGTAAGAAGAGGAGTTGAGGGCAGCTCACATGATATAACTGAAGCCGTGGAGAAGAGCTGGGTTTTAATCCCAAAAGGACTAATACAAATTTTCCACTTGACATTTGTGTAGATAGGTATAAATTCATCCTCAGTTATTTTTATTAGCAGAGTCTGTGCAAAAGTATTAAAAAGCTGAAATGTTCAACAAAGCTATCTAGAAAGTGCTGTCTGTAAGCATATTAATTTACAAATGGGTATTTCTTAAATTGCTTTGTTAAAGCTTTGTACTTTTGGGGATTAGTCAAAGAACATGTGTGAATGATCCACGGACATAAAACTAACAGTGGGGGGGGGTGGACTGTGGGAGTGGGGGGTGGGCTGGATGGAGGAGGGCAAAGGGAGAAAAATTGAGATAACTGTAATAGAATAAATAAGTATAAAAATAAAAGAAAAATATCTTTGTACTTTTTATTGTGCTAAAATATGCACTACATAAAACTGACTATTTCAGCTATTTATTTATCTTCCTCACCTGAGGATAAGTTTTATTAATTTTAGAGAAGGGGTAGAGAGAAAACATCGATGTGAGAGAGAAATATGGAGCAGGTGCCTCCTGCGCCCCAACCAGGGATTGAACCCGAAACCTTTTGATGCATGGGATGACACTCCAACCAACTGAGCCACCTGGCCAGGGCCCACTTTGGCCATTTGTAAGTGTACAGTTCCATGAGGTTAAGCACATTCATACGGTGCAACCGTCACCACCATCAAACTCTAGGACTTTTTCATCACACCAAACTGAAACCTTGTACCCGGCGAACACTAACTCCCGTTCCCTCCTCCCCCAGCCTCCGGCAGCCACTGCTCTACTTTCCGGCTCTGCGCTTCGTTTGTAAACGAAGTTCATTATAACTGGTAGCTGTTGAATTTCACCATTGTAGCTTTTGAGAAGAAAACTCATGGACAGAGAAGGCTTTTCGAGGAAAGGCAGGGCTTACACTGACTTTTCAAACTCATGTTTATCAATTTCAAAATGAAATTTCAATCATTTCTCAGATTTAAAGTATTCATTTAATTATTTCTAAGTGAATAAACTACAAATTTGTCTTTATTTTTAGTGATTCCTAGGAACAAACACATTATAGTTTTTAAAAAGGACATGGCATTAAATAGTCATATCAATCATTTCTATTTGACTAGAATATACTGAAGCTAGTTGGAAGTCTCATGCCTTAAATATCACCATAAAATATAAGAAATTGTTTCTAAAGTGATTGAGAAAATATGCACCACTTTTGATGGATAGTTCATTGTTCATTGTGATTTCTTTTACAGGTCTTGGGTCCGCCAAGAAGTTTGTTTAGTTTTTTTCTTACAATGGCCCGAGTAGCACTTAGTTGTCTTTAACTTCCTTTGAAACAATTTTGTTAGATTGTATTGTGACAGCTGTCATATTAGCATGCATTTAAAAAAACTTAACAAAATTGGTGAATTTTTATGCAGCCATTTTAATATTGCAGATGGAAGAAGGTACACAACATTTTCGGTGTATTATGCTTTATTATTTCAAGAAAGGAAAATGCAGCTGAAGCAAAAATAAAAGATTTGTGCAGTGTATGAAGGTGCTGTGACTGATCAAATGTGTCAAAAGTGGCTCGTGAAGTTTCTTGGTACTATTGACATTTCAACCAAGTTACTTCTTTGCTGTGGGGTTGTTTTATGCGTTGGAAGAAGTTTAGCAGCACCCCTGGCCTCTATCCACTAGAAGCCAATAGCGGGAGGTAGCCAACACACTCAAAATATCCAAATTAATAAAGTTATTGGTAAAAATGAAAGATGTGTCTTTATTTTAAAGAAAAAACTAAACTGACTTTTTTGGCCAACCCAATAAAACCTGGCATATTGACAAATGGACAAAAGAGCAATAAATAACAGATACAACAATCATTTAGCTAATACTATTTAGAGTTCTAAAGCAAAACTAGATTATGATAAATTCATAGTAAACGTGACATTCTCAGTACATGTAAATAAACCCTAAATTCGAGAACCTCTGTTTTCCCAGAGCTGTAGTAAATATACTTTTAACAGAGATCTCATGTAAAGTAGCCATATGCTTATAATTATCCAAATATTGTAGATCCCCTGTGTGAAATTTCACATCTTTATTGCTTCTATTTTAATGTTTACAAAGTTGGTTGTGATTTTTAAAACCAAATCTGATCCCAAACAGGAAAGATAATTTCCTATGTAACTGTAATTTTCTATGCAAGGTTTGGCAAGGATCAAACCATTCTTAGAACGTGACCGTCTTTATTCTCATAAGCACCCGATGTGCTCCCTTGCGAAGGCACTTGGTCCACTCAATCTGAGTGTCCCAATACCTGTTAGCAAACTGCAATGTGTTTTCAATCGGGAATGGTTGGACAAGCATACTACGTGGCGAATCATTACAGAAGCCAAATGTGGCCACAAATTCACGGTGAAATACAGTGAAAGCTCACAATGACAAACAAATGTAGCCTTTTTAGAGAATTTACTTCAAAAAACAAATTCTTAAGACGATATGAAAGGTAGTTAAATTGAACTTCTACACTGTAAGTCCAGAGAACATGTATAAAGATTGAGAACTACTGAAAGTAACAGAGAATTATTTGATATTTAAAGAACCCACACGGTTGAGTAACTAATAATCACCATGCTCACTGTTATCTACAATAAGAATTTACGTAGGCGGATGTATATCATCGGCATTAAGAAAACCTCGGATGGAGGTGAAAAAACTAATGTTAGAAGATCTTGAGTTCGTACTGCTAGGGTGTAGCGGAGCTGGGACCCAAGCCCTCAGCTTCATGGCCCTCCTCTTTGGTCCAACATCTGTCGTTTACAAGAAGATGTCTACAGTCAGCAGCATTCCGATGCAGTTTCTGTCTCCCTCTCAGTTCTAAACAGGCCCAACTCTGCTGATTTTTGGAGATCTGGCCAGATTAGCCACATTCAGCCTGGTATGACCGTAAGCAATTAAATACACCTGGTTTGCATGGGGAATGAAAATTACTTGCTCATTAGAAATGAAAATCATTAATTTGATAATAAAGTTGCATAGTATGCGTTTCCTTTATAGCTTTCTCTTAAAACTCAAAGCACTTCTTGACGTTCTTGGCAGGTAAGTTGCCCCTACTTCATGTTGTTGACCTCAGCAGGCGTCCACCCCCGACCCCGCACCAGCTTATTAAAGTATAGATCGCTGGGCCTGGGCCCAGAGTCTTGGGCGGGGCCTGAGAACGTGCACTTCTAACGAGTTTCCAGGTGACGTTGATGCTGCTGGTCCGCGGGCTGCCCTTTGAGAAGCACGGAAGGTGGTGGCGAACTACAACACAGTGGGACCTCTGCGTGCGGCGCGTAAAACCGAAGGAGAGCAGTCATTGGACAGACTTGATACCCTCAGTGGGTCTTCACGCTTCTTTCAACATCCAGAACTGGATCCGATGACCTTCTCATCTCAGTGCTCTCATACTGCTGGCAGGCACGGGACTGACTGAACCTCTGGGTCGCACCAGGTTCAGCTGATAGAGCGGGAGAGCCGAGGCCCAGGTGAGGTTACGACTATTATATCATTGGGCACAACTCTTCATTCCATTCCTACTAATTTGTCCGTAAATCATTCCGTGAAGGCATGGGAGTGCCCAAACAAGGGAAAGGAGAAGATCAGTGTCAACGCACACTGGGGAAAGCAGAAGGAGTTACAGGGCCGGCTGCTCCCAGGCTGAGTTGTGAAGGGGACGTTTTATCTTACGCGTACCCTTCCCTAAGAGGCTTCTTAGATTGTTTCCGCCTCTCCACAGTACACAGCATCCTCACCTTTCTTTCCGATGCTCGGGACTCCACTCATTTTCACCTTTCTTTCCGATGCTCGGGACTCCACTCATTTTCGCCCTTGACCCCTTCTTTGAGGAACCTAGCTCAGGACTCTAAGCCAATGGCTTTTTTTTTATTTGTTGAGCCACCTTTTCTGCAGAAAAAATTTTATGGAAAAGTCAAAAACATAAAAACGTGGGCAATGTGAGTGCCTCCCGGAATGAGTGTGTCCTCATTCCTCTTGCTGAAAGCCCCAGAAGCACCAAGGAACAGAATTTCAAACCCACCGCCCCAGTCATTTTTGTCCTTACCCTTTTTTAAAAATCAAAATCCACAAGTCTTTAGTCAGCTATCAAATTGACAGTTTATCAATATGTTCGAAATAGTATCATAGTGATAGTAAAATATACATGGGGATCCTATTGGCATTTGTATTTTAACTGGGATCTTAGAAAGATAGCACCTCAAACTAAAGCAATTGTCTTATTTATGCAAATTTCAGGTGCTAAGATTTCATCCTAGGATGTATTCCGAGGGCTTTTAAAGAAAGGTTACTTCAGCTTTGGTTGGGGACCATACTAAAGTAAAATCTCCTCAGTCACTTTTATAAAAAAGTTGCCTTTCGAGTGACACTTCAATGAAAATTACATAATAAAATGGATACATTTATTTATTTAAGAGAATCTTCTCTTCTTGGGTTAATATAAAATAATAACTTAAAGATCAGAGAACACAGGTTTCAGAGAGAGACTGGGAAATTCTATTTGCTTTTGGTCCTCTCTGTCAGGGCAGGCAGATCTTTCACTTATAGATGTTTCATTGCCAAGTGCTGCCCACAACTTATATATGACTCTCTAATTTCTTCAAATCATGTTAATAGATGTCACTATTTCTTGTCTATCTTGCAACCTCCTGTAAATGTTCTTAGGTCCAGCATGGTTTTGGTTTTCCCCGAGCAATTCCACCAGTTTCCACAGGGGGGCAGGACATACCAGATAGCACAGTTGTTGGTATTTCGGAGTGGGGGGGTGGGGGGTGGGGATCGGAATCTAGCCAGGAAAGGAACGCCCTGGTTAAGCTGCTAAAGGTGCCTTCTCATTAAGCTCAAGCATCTTTTGCTTTTTTTCATATTCTTCATAGATGAACTTGCTGAAGAAATTATGAAAGAATTTAAGACAGGACTGAAAACTTAAATTCTACAGTATTATTTCAAATTCTCCAAACATGAGATCTAAAGGCAGATTTTGACTTGTAGTGTGCTCTTTGCATCTTTATTTTTACAACACAAACACACACCCATATACCCACAGAGCAAAGGCTTTGGCATGGCCTATTCACATTGGGGCGAATTCCCATTTGAAAGGGAGAAAGAGAAAAGGCTTTATATATGTCACTGTGGGTCGTTACTACTACAATTAAAAAAGAAGTGTTTCTTGATATAGGGGAAGAGTTGGATTAGGAATCAGAAAAGAAGACCTCCTAGTTCTGGGTAGATTTCTGACAGCTTGTGACCTTGAGCCCCTCCACTACGTGTGTCTGTCTTTCTCTTCGCTCACCTTGAGATCCATGCTGCTCCTCTTTCCTGCAAAGGGCACCTGGCACTTCCCTTGCCTAGACCAGAGGCTGACAGCCATGGAGGAGGGTAATATCTGCCCCAGGGGAGTCCTGAACCCCGGAAGACGGACCACGTCCTTTATGGTCACTGTCTCAGTATCCTTTACTCTCACACATGACTCCATCTAATGTGCTGAGGGATCCTAAGCCAGAGCAAATAGGCTCGTCACCTTGTTTCCTGTTTACGGATAACTTGAAACAGATACAGCTGCTATGGGCAAAGGAAAAGAGAGCACACAGGGCTGCCGTTGCTGGCAGGAAACATTTTACTGAAAGGAGAGTCTGAAACCATGAATCATCATTAACGAGACTCATTCTGATAGAAATTAAAATCTGATAATACAAACCACAAGTGTTCATTGACCTGAGGGAAGAGGTAGAGAGAGACCACGAGGAAAAGGCTTCTCTGGAATGACACTCAGGCATGATGCGCAGAACAAGTCCCAGAGCAGGCTGCACGGGACACATGCGTGCATGCCTCCCAGGGCCGACAGGTAGGTAGAAGGGGGAATGCTGCACCTGCAAGTGAGCAATGAGGGGTTTTGCATCCGTGCATTTGCAGAGGTGGCATAGGCGGGCCACAGCAGGGTGGTGAGACCTGCAGAGAGAGGCAGAGGGCAGAGGAGAGATGTCTAAGGAAATGGGCTTGGCAGTAACACAACCCCCCACCCCCCAATAAAAACAAGAAAAGGACCAGCAGGCATGCTATGGCCACAATGTTATTGGCCATAACGTTAAGTTTTAAAGGAAGAATACAACATAGCATCTATTCTTGTGTTACAATAATAGGAAAACAATGTGTGCATTAAAAAATTAAGAAGGAATGGAAGGGAACCCATAAAAGCAAAAACATTTGATTTGTTGTAGGAAGGAAGAAAAGGTAATGGTAAAGAGTTTTGGAGTCTAAAATCTCAGAAGTTAAAACTCATGAAACCAAAACCAGGGCTGGGTTAGAAGGGCATCTCCAGAGGAGCTGAGAGCCCAGTGGCGAGGGGCTCAGCCTCTGGTGGTGTCGCCCTGGGCCTCGGTTTCCTTGTCTGTAAAATAGAGGTAATACCTCAGAAGACTGTTTTGAAGATTAAATGAAATAAACCATGGAAAGGGCTCACAACCCTGCCCAATTCACACGTTCTCTTTTTTGCCATCACCCATGGGAGGCCGGTGGCCAGTGCCCAGGGCAGAGTGCACAGCCCAGACCTGAAGGAAGTTAAGAAGTGAAGGGAGCAAGGAAGCAAAACCCCGTCTCTCAGCAGTCAGGTAAGTGGTCCCAGCAGGGACAGTAAAAGAAATGAAAAAGGGGAAGAAAGTGAGAGGGAGTGGGGTCGCGAGGAGGGGAATACGCATGCGCACTGCGGTGTGGGAGAGACATTGTCTCAGATCAAATACAGCCACGAAGGAAACAGAGGGCAAGAATGAAGTGAAGATAACGAGCTAGTGGTGGATTCTTCGATGCTGGGATGGGAAGAACACTGGGTTTGTGGTCTGAGCCCTGGGTTCTGTCCCTGACTCCATGTCCTCTCGGCTAAGCGTCCTTGGAAAAGTCATTTATCCCCTCTTAATCTCGTGTTTTTAATCTGTGAAAGGGAAAATAGTACGGCCAATGTCATGGAGCTGTTGGAATATTAAGGGAGAGCAGTTGACGGTTGGGGGCTCAGCACCCAATCAATGCGCAGAGAAATGCCAGTCCTTCGCGTTCCAGGGCACTGAGCGCTCGCTGCGGAAGAGAAGCCTTCCTCCGCCTCGACTAGCAACGCCAGGCCCGGGAAGGAGCTGGGCAGTGGGCGGGGAGACGGGCCTGGAAAATCTGGGGACAGATAAAGGAAACTCGTGATGGGGCGAGGCTGGGCTGAAGAGAAACAGATTGGGGAAGAGCTGCAAAGGGAGGGTCCGCGGACGGGGAGGTGGAGGCCGGGGCGGGAGAGAGTGGAAAGGCAGAGAGCGACGGGAGGGCAGAGTGAGAAGAGAAGCAGGCTGCGGAAAGAGGAGTTGGAACGCAGAAAGCACTTGGGAAAGGAGGAAGTATTGAAGGCGGAGGGAAGGAAGAGAGGAAAAATGGGGTGCGCTGGAGGCGCGGGACAGGCCGACAGAGGCAAGAGGATCCTGGGAGCAGGCAGAGAAAAGAAGCATCTAAAGCCAGCGTCAGACGAGGTTGGGGACTTCGAGAAGAGGGGCTGCAGCCTGGAGGAGAGCGCAGCAGCTTTTTAGCATCCATCCAGACTTTAAAGAGTGGCCTTTCTGTGACCTTGAGGGTCGGAAACAGACGCCCTGTCTTTGTGGAGAGCTGTACCCCACCGAGAGAATGGCGCTGTTCAGGGCTGGGGCTTTTCAGGGCTGGTCCCTGTGCCTAGCGCGCGGCGAGGCTTCTCGGGCCCTGGGCTGGGCCCTAATTGGAACGAACGGCGGGCCTGGAAGTTGGGGCAGAGGAAGGTACCACGGCTAGGAGCCAGCGCGCAGTGAACTGCAGGGGTGCCTGCACCAAGCTGTCTCTTGGGGGCGCCGCCGCCGCGTCCCTCCTCAGGGGCTGAACGCTCCCAGGAAAGTGGAGGCGGCTGGCGAGAACCCAGACCCCGCGCATCTGCGGAGAGGCCGAGCTTCGAATAATGCTAGAGGAACCTTGGCACTGCGGTTGCCCCTGGATTCCTCACTGGGGGTCGGCCGCGCCCGCCTTCCCGGGTCCAGTGCCCAGGGCCCGCTCTGTGCGCACTGCCCGTCAACCCCGAGCGCGTCCCGAGGGGGCGCTGTGTCTCCCTTCCACGAAGGCGCACAGCGGACCCTCTCCCCCACACCTCCTACCCGCACCACCCGGCCTCTCCTCCCACCCTCCGCCCCCCTCCCGGCTGGGGGCGGGAGGGGGCGTGGCGGGGCCGAGGTTTGTGTAGTTGGGACCAAGATCCTCGCACTCCGAGTCAGCCCTAGGAACCTGGCCCCAGCCGCTGTCCAGCTGCTCTGTGCTCCTCGCGCGCTGTGCCGCAGTCTCTCCGGGAGACGTTGCCACTCGCTGGCCATGGGTACTCCCAGGGTCCTGCTCTCAGCTGTCTTTCTCATCAGTTTCCTGTGGGGTTTGCCTGGTTTCCAGCAGGCTTCCATCTCATCCTCCTCGTCCTCTGTCGAGCTGGGCTCCGCCAAGGGAATGCGAAGCCGAAAGGAAGAGAAGATGCCGCGGGCGCCGCAAGAGAGTGCCACGGCCCTGGCGGCCCTGGAGCTCCAGGAACCGCAGCCGCTGGCACAGGATGAGCCCCCGCGCCTGCCGCCGCATCCCCAGGCACAGGAGCCTCCGGGCAAAGGCCCACGCGTGGTGCCCCACGAATACATGCTGTCAATCTACAGGACTTACTCCATCGCTGAGAAGCTGGGCATCAATGCCAGCTTCTTCCAGTCCTCCAAGTCAGCTAATACGATCACCAGCTTCGTAGACAGGGGCCTAGGTAAGTGGCGAAAAAGAAGCCCGACTCCTTTCCCCAGGAGCTCCACAGCCGGGACGCTGCTCCAGCTCCTGCCCGCTCCGCACACCTCCCCTTTCTGTTCTTAAATTGCTTTTTTCAAAAGACCGAGTAACTTTCTTGATACGGCTGCAGATTTCATCACAGTTTGCAACCATCCCTTCCTCCTTCCTTTCTCTCTTCCCTTCCTTCTTCCTCATGTCTTTTGCAGAAAGCAGCGTGGTGGCCGCTCTTCTGGTAGCTCGTAAAGGAAGCGTAAAGGGCAGGAGGTGGCAGGCAAATGACCTGGGTTGGAGAGGGGTCGCGGCAGGTCCTGACGGAACCCTGCCACCGGGTCCCGGGTTCTGCGGGGTGCTGGGTGCGAGGTCTGAACTCCGGTCGGAGCAGGGCGGGCTCTGGGGCAATACCATGAGTTCCCGTCTGATTCGGGGGAAAGCCAGCAGACGTGAATCCCGCGGGCGCAGGAGCGAGTCAGCGCGCCACGCGCGTCTGGCAGTCCCGCTCCCCGCGGCTGCATGGGTTCTGGACTTGTCCTATACTGGATGTGGGGATTGTCAGCTGGGCGGGAGCCCCACGCCTTTGGGCTTATTTGCTATCGCAGCGCGCTTTCTGCGGCTCCGAGGCCGCAGCGGAGTGGCTTCTGCAGGGGTAGTGGTGGCAATTGGCAGGGCGAGCCTGGGGCAGGGGCAGGGCAGCTAAGTTCGGGGTTTGTTGGTACAGAACTTAAGCCACACGGGTGCATGGATGTGCTCATCCATCTTTCTCAGTCAGCCAGCAGCCGATGCTCCTCTCTCCGCCGCCTTCTCGGACCCCTTTGCCAGTGCCGGCGCCCGCCTGCGTTTCTGCGGAAACACTTGCCCTCCCCGTTTCTGCGTTGGTTGGACTGCAGCGTGAGGGACGCCTTCGAGAGAACCTCGAGGTTTCCTCAGTCCCAGAAATTGTAGGGGGATCTACAGGCGCCAGAACTCGGCTCCTGAAGTGGAGAGACATTAATGCGGATGGAGACGGGAAAGGAAGGGAGAAAAGGGAAAGAAAAGAGAAAGGGGGAGGAAGGGGACGAGAAGAAAGGAAGGAGGGCATAAAGTTTTAGGCTGTTTTACGCTTTGCTATCCTGCCCAGACTTGGCTCCGCGCGTTGACCCTTCCCCGCCTCCCACTGCTGGTCACTGAAAGTGGGATCGCCCAGGAAACTGCGAACACCGGGGTTCGGGGTGAGGGGGCTGCTCTGCTCTGGCTGCCTTGGGTACCCGCATGTCCTCGACATTTTTCAGAGCCGGCTGATGGCCCGGGGCTTTCCGGGTTCCAGAGACCAGACTTCTCCCTTGCAGCTCCCTTCCTGTCGGGCAAGGGTCCGAAATGCGAGGTCCTGCCCATGCTAGATGCGCTGCTGCAGCCAGAGGTCAGCAAGGTTCATGAGCTGCTGAAAGGCCCAGGCAGCCCATTAACGCTGGGTACCACACGCCGACTGTGGGAAGACCAAAGCCACCTTTGCAAATGCACGTGGTGTCTTTGTGACGCTGGAACTAGGTCCCTGGCCGCCGTGCTGCCAGCGCAGCTGGCCGCCTTCTCCCTCCACCCCCACCTTTGCTTCTGCCTCCCTCCCGCCTAATCTTCTGTGTATTGTCCGCCTTTTCTACCACCCTAGTCGAAGATGATACTAAGGAGGCTCAGAGAAAATTTCTCAAGAGGCCTTTCCCCAGGGGAAGAAATCCCGGAGGCCCAAGACGGCGGGCAGTTGGGCGCGCGTTTTCTCCTCCTTAGGGGAAGTTCCAAGACTCTCCGCCCCTCCCCCAAGCAGGCACCCCTCGCTCCTTCACTGAGCCCTGTAAGTTTGGCGCAGGACCAAGGGACTCTGCAGGCGGTTCGGAGGTGTCTACCAAAGCCTGTGGAGTTCAGGCAAGTGTAGGGGATCTCTGGGGGCTTCAGGTCGGGTCAGACGCGGGCTCGCTTCACCCTTGCTTAAGCTGCAGCCTCTCCCCGGGCACCGCTGGACGCCCCTGGGCGCCGGAGGTAGGGAAGGGCCTGGCTGCGCGCCCGGGCTGGGGGTGGGGGGACTCTCTGTTTCTGAGCCAAGGTCTCCAGGCTAGCCGGACCGAGATCCAGACGTCCGGCTTCAGCTCCGGAATGCCGTAGAGAGCTGAAGCTGCGCGTGGTCCCCCGCCAGAGAAGAAGCGGCGTGACCACCTGGACCGCAGCTTCAAAAGCACGGTCTCCTCCACGCCCGCGGGTTCCCAGAAAACGCGAAGACAGGCAGTTAGTGCACTGGGAAGGCTGCGCGGCGGGCGAAGGAGTGCGGGAGGGGCCCGCGGAGGAGGGCGCGCTGCGGGCTGCAGCCCCCGCTGGATGAAGGGAAAGCCTCACTTTCCCTCTCGCTGATTTTGATTTGATGTGTCACCGGCGGTGACCTCGGGCTGGACCTTCCGGGGCTTGCTTCGCATCGGGCCCCCTGATTGGAGTGTTTCAACTCAGTGATCTAATTGAGGGCTCATGTCATAACACATCAAACGGTGTCTAGTCTCCCGTGAGGGAAGGGACCCGCCGGCTGCGCATCCCCGGCCCCCGGCGAGGACTTCCGCCCCGTTCACGTGGGGACTCTCCGCCGCGCCAAACCTTTCCGCCTCCCCTCCCCCAGCCCACGGACGCGGGGGCAAGAAGGAGGGCGCTGCGGCCGCCCGGAGCTGGGCCCGCCGCGCTGACCTGGCGCCGGGCCTCGAGGATGTTTAAATCGCCATCCAGTGTGGCAGGCTTGGCTTCCAGGAGCAGGGGTCCCCCGGGGGGAGGAGCGGAGAAAATGGCAGGAATCCCTAAGTCGGCTCACAAGGCGTGGACTACTTGTTCACGTGCAGTGTTGGTAAAAAGCCTTCCTCACCCGAAAATCCGGAACCCCAGAAGTTTCCCTGGAAGCTTTCGGTTAAGCCTGGAAGAGCAGGGATAAACTCTTCCCAGAGTGAATGAAGAGCATCTTAGATCTATTGAGACAGCACGTTCTGTCCTGCACACTCCTTGGCACCTTCTCCCCGCCTCCTCCCGCCCCCAAAGTGTCCCTCCTTTTGATTTGTCATCCAGACATCTAGGGCAATAACAGCAACCGAGACACACTGAATATTTACTGGGCACCAAGGACTATGCTAAAATCTGTTATGTGTTTAATTCTAACAACAATCTCCAGGAAAATGCTACAAGCACTGTTCTATAGGTGAATTAAGGCAGACAGAGAGGTTAAGCAAGTTGCTTAAGGTTCCCCAGCAAGGGAGAGGCGAAGCTCATATCTGGCTCTGGACCCGAGTGCTGGTCTCTGGCATTATATAGGCAGGCAGGGGCTTTCTAACAGACTGTGGCAAGAAGCAAAACAATGGACAGAGTTCCTACCGCATCGGAGAGTAGTCTCTAGTCTCTGTGGTCTCTGAACTCAGGGGTTGGAATGGAACTTTGGATTGAAGGGTCTGCCCTTTTCCCTCTATACATCTTGTCAAGGGCACAAACTATGCTGTCCCGGGTCTTCTAAAACTGCCTTCGTATTGTTCTTTTAAAGGATTTTGTATCCATAAAGATGAGAAAGTGTGTGCATGTGTGTGTTAGTACAGTCATAGGGTCAGAATGGACGGGGCTGGATATGGAGAAATTACGCATTAAAACGCTGGACCCCGGGGACTGGGAGACCCAGACAGTTAGAACGGCTCTGAATCCAGCGTGGCTGAGAGGTAGAGGGGGCGGGAGAGAGAAGCCAAACCCAGACTTCCAGTTTCTGCAGTGACAAGTGTCACAAAGTTCCAACAAGGGGACAAAGAAACCTCCTAAGGATGAGCAGACCAAAATGGGTCTAAGAATATTGCTGCGACTTAGGTTTCCAGATGATTTTGAAGGAAGAATGCTCTTTAAAAGTATTTTTTTTGCAGGGCGGGGGGGGGGCTGGGGGGGTTGTTTTCACAATAGCACTCTGAGAAAGGAGGCAGTAGGTAACTGATAAAAACCAAAACGAGATCGGAACATGCTTGACGAACTTGACACTCTAGAAATGAATGTTCACAGAGTTTGTGGCTGATTGTCTGTTGGCTTCTTGGTTTACCCTCTGGGTCGTGATTACCAGGGGGCAGGGCAGGACATTGTGAGGGGGGCAGGGCTGCTAAGGGGCGTTCTCACAGCGACCGAGTTCCCCTCCCGAGTCAAGCCCGTCTGGTGCAGCATGTTTATGCAAAGCGGCGAATTTCTGGGTGGACCTGGGCCGCAGAGCGCTTTTGTAATCAACGCAGAAGCACTTTTGCCCGGGCCCTGTTGTCGTTGGCAAACGGAAAATGAAATATAAGCGGGGAAGTATTTTAATGGGGACGGAGGGAATTCACAACTGTTAATTATTTGGTGACCTTGTATTCGATTTGTTTGAGTCCCTTATAAAAACACTAATGCAGACCAGACGGCCAAGCGAGGAAGCCGGCAGAAGGTTCCAATCTAGGCTTTATTTCCCCGGAAAGAGGGAACAGCCTTGGAAAAGGATTGCTGAGCGTCCAAGTGCGAGCGTGTGCGCGCGCTCCCCGGTGAGCGCCGGCGCGGGGTTTGTGTTGCCCAACAGGTTCAGGACCCTCCTCCAGCCAGGTGAACGGAAAGGGCCTGGAAAAAAGCCCGGGGGTAAGGGAAGGGAGCCTTCGACCACAGTTTGTTCTGCATTTCTGGGAGGAATGATTGAAATACTAAGGCCACAAACCAACCCCGTAGCCATTGGCTTGTAGTTTAATATCAGTTATTGTCACACACATCCTTCAGGCCTTAGGGACTGCTGTGCAGGACATCTACCGGGGCCGCCTGAGCAGGAAGCTAGGGACGTCTAGAGTCATCTGCAGCAGGAGTGCAGGTTGGCGCCGGAATTCTGAGCGAGATTTCTGGGCAGGAGATGCTAAACGGAGGACACCGAGCGTTTTCCCCGCTGCGGGAGGCTCTCTGGCTCTGGGAGTTTGCGCCTCCGAGTTGCTTGTGGGAGGAGGGATCGAAAAACGTGCTCAAACATCCTTGCCATTTCTGCACATGAACCCTAAGCCCCAGCCCACGACAGGCCTGTGAATCCTTTCCCCAGAAAACCGAACCAAGACAGGAAAGCGCCCCTTTCGGACCAGGGAGGATGAGCGTTGTCAGGGCCTGCGGGGAACGAGGGGCGTCGCGTTGGCAGCTCCCCTAGCGCACCCCGTTTTTCTCTAGCTGGAGTTCTCGGGGTGCTGGCGGCAGAACACCTCCTTGAAATTGGTGAGGTCTTGCTAGAGAGGCTTGGGGAGAGGGAGAAGGGAACCTGATGGGCAGGTGGGGGAAAGATGGTGTGATAGAAATAGGGCAGGATGAGAACTTTTGTTTCTCTCAGGGACTCCTGCGTGTACCAAACAACGGGGAAACCAACAATAATCCCGGGGCTTTAAGTAAAGTGAATAAAAGTGAAGGGCATTAGTTCAGCAGCCCCTCGCGTGTTGAACAACCCTGTCCAAGCGGTACTGTCTGGACCCGGAGAAGGGATGTGAGCCGAGGCCATGAGGTGCGGAAAGCGGGAATGTGGATCTATCGGGCCATTTCGTTGCTTGGCGTCCACTGCCTCTCTCCCCTCCTTATAAAAAGCCCTGAATGTTTATTTTTTAAGTTCAATGTTGGTTAAATGGTATCTCCTGTTTACAGGAATTAAATAGGTCCTCTTCAGCCTAATGGGTTCCAGGGTTACAGTTTCCTGACTTCCAGGACAGTCCATTAGCGCTGCTGGGGGCGGAGGGTTGCGTGCGCTTGGGGCGAGGGGGCTGTGGGAGCGGGAGGAGGCAGGCGGTGCGTGCGGTCAGCGTTCCCAGAGCTGCGCGCCCCGCGAAGCCCGCTGGTGGCCGGGGCGCCTGGGGGCGGGGCGTGCTTCGGGATCCAACCAAGGGCGTGAGGGAGGGGAGAGGGGCGGGCCTTCGGCGGGAGCTGGCCGGGTTTAGCTTCAAGAGCCTAGAAGAAACCGGGAACCGGGGCAGCGCAGAGTGCTGGCTTTGGGGTGGTGGCGGTGGCGGCGGTAACGGTTTACATATCCCTTCCTTAGCGATGTAAAAACCAAAGAGAATCGGCACGCCTGCTTTGCAAATCTGGCTTCAAGGCAAGCGGGTCCTGCCCCCACTCCACTCACCCGAGGGGACCTTATTGAACGAGGCTAGACTCTGGCCCATAGCTGCTACCACGACTCTCATAGTATCGGGAGTTCCCCTGCCCCCGCCCCCACCGCCGGTGGAGCGGAGTTGGGCGATTTCTCCTTCACAAGCTGCGCCAGGTATAATACTTAGAAGAACACATCAGTGAGGTTTCTCTTGCGCAGAACCCTTGGCCCCTGTGGGGCCACAACCCACAACCACAAGCCATTTGGAACCCCTCCCCCCACAACCACAAGCCCTTTGGAACCCCTCCCCCCACCTGCGAGGGCAGAACTGGTCGGAGAGGGGAAACCATCTGAAGTGGGAAATTTTCTTCTGCTTTTGACACTGACGCTCGCAAGTCAAAAGGCCCGATCCTGTCCCTGCCCAGGGCGGGGTTTCACATCTGCGAGCCCTTCTTCCTGTGCACTCCAGCTGCCGCTCGCACCACCCCCTACCACCACGGGCCTTTGGCGCTCACAGGGGCTCCCGGAACGCACTACTGGTAGACAGTGCAGGAGAGCGGCCCTGGCGAATCACCCCGGCGAGGCATTGCACGCGCGGCCCCAAGGGGAGAGCAGCAACCTCCGGTGGAGACCGGAGCAGAGGCACGTCGGGCGCAGGTTGCTTTGGAGGAGTGGAACGGTGGGGAGAGTGTGTAGCGTGTGGGGACCGTACCGAGCGTCTGTTTGGGATTCATCTAAAGTGACATCAAATTAAGATTCGAGCTGCCACGATCCGGAGGCTAGGGAGGGACCGCAGTGAAAAGAGACGCCTTGTGAAGTGTCCTGATCTCGACATCGTGTCTCTGGCTCTTTGGCCCGTCCCAGAATGCGCAGCCAGGGGTTTGCGCCAAGTTCGTGGAAACTACTTTAGAAATGAATCCAATTCATTCTAGGGGCAAAAGGAGCCTCCCTGAAGCTCCTTCGGACTCCTGCTGGGCATGCCCAGTGCCCAGGAGAGAGGGGCTGGCCTGCGTCTGCCTCCGGGCACCGGCTTTTCTGCGTTTGGAGGCTGAATCTCCGAGGCACGCACGCGGAGTTAGGTTAGCCAGTCAGGTGGAGGTCAGGGTTCCCCTCTCTCCCTCTCCCAACCTCACTCCTTTGCCTCACGCTGAGACAGAGCTTACTCTGCGAACACTGATTTCTCTGCAGGATTCAGGCAGGCCACCAGACTGGCTTAGTCCTGCAGGGTTTACAAGGTCCAGGCCCCTCCTGGAAGGAGGGTGGTGGGGTTGGAGAGGCTTGGAGAATAGGTGGGTAAGCTTCTTCAGCACTCTGTGGAATACTTATCTTGGGCCCCTCTGGCCTTTGAAAAAAGGAAAGAAGCTGAGAAATGCAGGACAGTTCATTGGGGGAAATACCGGGGAAGCTGAGTGACCCAGAGAGGAGCTGGGCTGATGACTGTGTGGTGGGTCGGGAGGCACACACCCTTGTAGACCAACCAATGGGAACTTTGAGGGTGACTTGCACTGCTGGCTGGGTGACACTGCGGCCCAAGGGGTCATTCATTACTATAACCCCTCCTCTACCCTCCAACACATGCCTGGCTTTCGCCAAGTGAAGAAAATTGGGAACATTTTCCCCATCTCCACCGCAGACTGGTTCTATGGATAGACTCTGCCTCACAAAAAGGCACCAGAGGGGGAAACAGGGAGTGAGGCAGGGCAGATTAACCCCCAGATCTTTCAGCACTGACACCACCCAGCCAGGAAGCCGAAAGGATTAGCATATTGGCTAGCACTGGCCCTGATCCCACTGAGGAGCGCACCTGTAAGGAGGGCCCTCTCAAAAATGAGGTTCGGTCCTGGAGGTCATCTGTTCACCTGGTGTTGTGGGAGGGGCCGCAGTGGTGGATATGGCTTGGGGGGACTGAAAAAGATCAAGGTGATGGGATGGGGGTGAGGCTTGCCCTTCTCTGGAACTTTAGATGACCGGGAGGAACCCAAAGCCTGTGATTCTCTCTTCATCCTTCTTGCCCAGCACCTTTCCTGCACCGTTCCTGGAGATGCTATGGAGATAACTGAACTGCACCTCCTCGAATACGGCCAAGAGGAGACCAGGAGCATTCATCTTCCCCTAGCTGGGTGCAGGTAGTTGTAGTAATACTGGCTGCATTCACTGGGTACTCTGTGTGCCTTGGGCGCCTTGACTCTGACCTTTACAGTGACTCAGCAGAGTAGAGGTCATTCTCTCATTTTACAGGTTAGGCATATGAAACTGGGAGAGATTATGTGACTCAGTCCACCCAAGGTCACCCAGCCAATAAAGCACAGGTCAGGGTTCAAATCTCCTTCTCCTTCTCATAGACTCTAGATTCCAGTGCTAATTCCGCATTGTCAGTAGTAACTGACATTTGCACGTATCATTAAACATCCTTCCCACTCCTTATCTCATTTCCACCCCTCCCTCAGTGACTGTGAGCTAGTTTTATTATTCTCATTCTGTAGATGAGAAAATTAAGTTTCCTGATAAAATTCTCTTTCAAAGGTCCAATGGTTGGCACCCCTTCAGTTCTGCTGATTAGAAAGTGAGTGACTTTTGGAGATCAGGGATTGATCCTTCCCTCCAGACAAGGACAGCAAGAGAGAGCTGGAGCCTTCTCAGGGGTTCTGCCCGGCACAGAGATCAAGTCTGGGATGTCCAGGCTGGTAGCACAGATATCGGAGCCAGGCTTCTTACTATCTTAGGCAAGTGGCTTTTAAGCTCAGTTTTGTTTTTCTGATTCATAGCATGGATATAATGATGATATATTTTTTGATAAGTGGTTTTGAGGCTTAAATGAATTATTGAGAATTAAGAATTTAGATTATGCCCAGTACATAATAAGTGTGACACCAGTGTTTACTGTTCGGATTATTCTGGGTGGTCAAGCAGGAGCCCCCTAGAGGCTGAATCGTGCGGACCGCCCCCCTAAATTGGAGCCTCTGTGCGGAGGCTTAGCAAGCTCAGCTGTCTACAAGGCTCAGATCTCAACAGAGGCCTGACTCAGGACAAGAGTACGAGGGATGCCCTGAAGATCACCGTGTCCCAGGACAGTGTAATTGTTGGAGTGCTCAGAGGCCTCATTTATATGGGGCTTAGTGGGAAAGGAGGCTTGTGGAAGGGAAAGAGCTAGTGGTTCATTTTTTTCTCACCCAGTACACCTGAGTCTATTTCCAGCTGTGGCATTTCAGGGCAGTGCTACCGCTGAGGGACCTAGGGAAGAAGCGACTCCTGGAGGAAGAAGCTGACTTCCTGGGGGAAGCCAGTCCCTTTTGTTGATGGCATTGCTGATGAATATATGTTCCTTTTCCTCTCTCCCTTTTTGCTCTACGGCCCTATCAGAACCCTGGTAGAGGGGTGTGGCCACAGGACTAAAGGCGGGAGTTGGAATTAAGACCTCCAGATCCTGTGCCTCAGTAGCTTCAAGATAGTGGACAGGTTAAGACACCTCCTGGAAACCCAGTTTCCTCATCTACAAATGAGTATAGTTGTAGGATAAACCTCGGATGCTCGAGGTGGGGATTCAGGGACAGAGGCCATCAAAGCCGGTAGCAAGTGCCTGGCACACAGGCGATGCCCCATAGACTTCATTGCTTCCCTTGGCTCAAACTGAGGGGTGAGGGAGAGGCTTAGCTGCAAAGACTTCTGGAGTTTCCTTTATAAAGACTGTGATTGTCCCCGCGCCCTCCACCTAGGGGAGTTGGAGTTGGAAAGCAGGGTCTGCGCATTTGAGGACAGCAAGGGGCGTGATGCTGGCAGGAACGCTGGAGGAGGCAGGCGAGGGCAGACCAGACACCAGGCATAGCGGCCCAGGTCACAGCGAGCTGGACTCGCGCGGAGGAACAGTGGGGGAGCTCAGAGTCTTCCGCGCAATGGGTCGCCGGCTTACCTTCGGGCCAGCGAGTGAAAGCAATTCCATCTAGGACTCTCAACAGGGACCTCGGGCACTGTCCTTATCTCAAAGATGCCTTGGAAAAAATGCAGTGCCTGCTCTTTCTGCCCCAGACCAAATGAAATGGCAGGTTTTCGGGAAACCATCTACAAGGTGGTCCGGGGGAGCCAGGCATCACGTGGAGCGCGGGTGGGCCGGCCAGCCGCATTTCCCTTAGGCCACCTTCCAGAGGCTCAGGTTCCCAGGGTGTCTGGTCTGTGGCCCCTTGGGCATCCTGTCCTTTCCTATCTAGTGTTTGTTTGCTTCTCTGGTTTCCTCCAGCCGTGTACTGTGACCCTGCATGGATGCCTTTACCTTTCTTAGGGAGTTCATTCACTTCACATGGGCTTAAAAAGTCCCTACCTTGCAAATGATTAGCTCTGCATCCCGCCCGCCCTGCCCCCACCCCCGTGTTTACTTATTTTCTTTCTTTTTAAATGTTCTACCAATTCCACACCTGATGTGCATGTTTGAAGTGTCCTCTGTCTTTTACCAACTTGCTTTTAACTCAGAAAAGGCTGGCCTGTTTATGAAGAATGTTCTTCAGATATGCAGGAGGTTTGCTCCTCCTCTCCTCCCCCATCCCTTCTTCTACCACCACCGGTGAAAGCTGATAAGCACAAATCCCGCGATTGTAACTTGAAAGGTCTACCTGTCTAATACTCAACAAACACTGAGCTAACTGGGGTCTGAGCCAAGCTGTAGCAAGCCAGGTTGATGCAAATTAACAGCAAAAATAAAAACAGAAAATTCCATGATGTATTACTGATCAATTTTATTTCAAAGCCTAAGGCAAATGATTCACTTCCACGATGTAAGAAAGTGCCACAAACAGATTTTGGAATGAAAGGTGCAATGGTTCTCATCAAAGGCATGGGAGAGAGGGCCATTTGGTAGCATCGGCTCTCATTTATACAGGACTTAATGGGAGAGGAGGCTGGTGAAAGGGCCAGCTTCCTACATAGGTGGCCATGGCAGCAGAGCCAGGCCTTGTGATGCCCGGTCAATAGGCAAGGTGTCTGCAGGGTTACAGCAGAAGGACAGTGGTCTGTTCACTCCCCAGGTCAGATACCTCCTTGGGGCTATTTCTGTGATGTATGGCTCCAGAGCAGGTCCAGACAGGTGGGGAATGTGGTCTGGGAGGAGCTGCACAGAGCAACCACCTTTTGGGACACGCTGTTTAGGATACCCAGTGAGAGAACATGTGGCTGAAAGAGTTAAATACATGTATGTATTTAGATGAGGCTGGGGGAGGCAGGCAGGGGCTGGGGCAAGAAGGTGACTTGATTCTGCTGTAGCACCTTCAACCCTGCTCTGGGCCCTGTGCTTTGGAGAGCCCTATCTTGTCCATCCCCAGTGGTGCCCTCTCCCAAATGGTGGGGAATCTGAAGGGCCAAGGGAGCACTCATCTAGGGTAGTTGTTCTGAAAGTGGAATCCCTGACCAGACCAGCAGAATCGGCATCACCTGGGAACTTACAACAAGTGCGTATTCTGGGCCCCACCACAAACCTCAAAGGCCCAAGAGAATTGATGTTTTTAACAAGTTTCTGTGTGAGACTGAGGATGCAGATGGACGTGTACCAGCAGATTTAGTGGGTTTTTTTTTTTTAAGATTTTATTTATTTATTTTCAGAGAGAGGAGAAGGGAGGGAGAAAGAGAGGGAGAAACATCAATGTATGGTTGCTCCTCACCGGGGACCTGGCCCGCAACCCAAGCACGCGCCCTGACTGGGAATTGAACCGGGACTGTCTGGTTCCCAGCCCACGCTCAATCCACTGAGCCACACCAGCCAGGCAGATTTAGTGGTTTTGAGAGCTATGATTCTATTGTGGTACCTGAGCCATAGAGTTCTTGCCCAAATAGCCCTGAGCTCACTTCTAGGGCCCGAAGAGCTTCTCCATCAGACCTGTCCTCCTAAGAGTGTATCACAGCACTGAGGTGTGCCCCTGTAGCCTGGGAGTTTGGACCTGTGAGGGTGTCCCTACACTTGCAGGTGAGGCCCGAGAAACCAGGGAATGAAGCTGCTATGGAGGAGGAGCAGGATACAGGCTGAAGCCCCCAGCTGCACTCTTTCCCAAGCCCTGGAAAGAGTAAGAATGCCCAAGGCTGCAGAATCAATAGAGCCCTCTCTCTACAGATAGTTTTCTCTGTTCTGACTACTCCTGAGGACCAGAGAACTATGCTTTAGCTGTGCAGATAGCCATTGACTAGTTCACTTAAAAAAAAAAAAAAACGCAAATGAAAGCCGACTGATTTCTCTGTGTAGCACCAGAGAAACAAATCATCCTTTGCACCTGCCTAGTGTTCTCCAGCTAGTGACAAACTCTCTCAAGAATTATGTAAGCAGCCATGCATTTCACCCTAGCAAGCCCTGCAAACACAGTTTGGACTATGTCACATCCCTTTTACCCTGGCTGCTTCTAGATTCTTGTACCTAGAATATAATGGGGAGGCATTGGGGCAATGGGGCTTGTGGGCTAAATGTTTCCACTGTGGAATTAAATAGACCTAGGTTTGGATTTCAACCTCACCACTTACTAGCTCTCAGACTTCAGTAATTAACTTCATTTCTCCAAGTCTTGAGTTTCCCATCTGTAAAATGGGAGCAAAGGGGTACTTACTTTAGAGAACTGTTCTGTGCTTGTGGATAAAGTAAGGATGAAAAAACATGTCCACCCTCACAACACTGAGCTGGTGCAGCAAGTGCCTCAGGGTTGTCCCTCTCGGCACATCCTTGGTTTGGGGAGAAATATGAGAGGCAGGAAAGTGAAGCCTGTGGCCCTAGGTCCAGGGATGGTGGTAGCAGAGCATGGTCAGACATGGGTTTCTGTAAAGGAGGAGAAGAAAGTGTGCTGAATTCCCACTGATTTTAACGTGACCCTGGTAAGTTTGAAGGTCTTGGCTTCCATAAATCAACTGCCTCCAGCAGCTTTTCCCTTTTCACCTCTTTAACCCTTCCCGCAGCTCCCTCTCAGGTTGGGACTTGTGTCTCAGGGTGATGCAGCTAGCACTGTGGTCAGCCCCGAGCAGTGACTGGGTGTGGCTGAGGCTCCAGAGCTAGTGTCCGGGGGCTACATCTGGACTGGCAGTGAAGGTCGAACCTGGGGACCCAGTGACACTTTTACTATTGAAATTGACCCAAGCTTTACTAGCTTCTGGGGAAAGCTGGGGGCTTTGGGGATTTTTGTATTTGCTCGGTTGTAAATATTTTATGAGCAAGCAGCCCAGAAAAATCTGGTTAACTTTCTGCCTTGCACATTGAAGTGGAGTTGGCTTTATAGACACATGTGTCAAAAAAAACAACAACCCAGAAAGTTCAGTTTTGTCTTCATCCCAAAGAATTCACTTTGGATTTTAGAAGCCTGTTATTCATGCCCCCCCGCCCCCACCGCCGGCCATGCCCTGAGTTTCTACTTCTCGCCTGGAACCAAAAGATTTATCTTCAGGATTAGTTGCAGGAAGATTTCAGGTAGGGTGGGTGGGGGAGCGGAGCACGTCGCTGCGTGTGTCTTTGTGGCTGAGGTTTTCTCCTTCCAGAAGTGTCTGTTTCTCGAGGGCTGTAGGTCTTCTCAGCGGATAGATGCCTGGTGCTTGTGTTTCTCCCTTTGGCCCCCTGCAAACGAAGAAAGGCTTCTGAAAACCTCGTTGCTCTATTGTTTGTGTTTAAATGGTGAATTTAAAGGAGAGAGAAAGAAAGAAATCACATAACTCTTTATTCTGTCTACTTTGTGTTGGGGCAAATGCTTTGGCAAAACTGCACCACGGGCAGCAACTTTCCCCCCACAGCACCAGTGGGTCTGAACTAGACTGCACCTTTAAACAGTCTTGGGAGCTTAAAAAAAGCAAACAACAACAACAACAAAACCCCAATAAAGCCCCAATACCCAGGTCTTGTTTGCAGATATCGATTCAATTGCCTGAATATGCCCAGGCAAGCTGGTAATTTTTAGGTTCTTTAGGTGATTATCACGGGCAGCCAGATTGAGAATGGCTATTCTAGAAGTTTCTCACTTATTGACCTGCATGTACACTAGGTCAAGCAAAGCTCTAAGTGCTGTAATGAACAAGATAGACTTGACATGCTCCTAGCTCCCACTGGCTGGTGGAGGGGGGAGGGGTGTTGCTGGGGAAAACAGACCACTAAAGAGAAATATTAATGAGGCTCATTGCAGATAGTGTTAAGTGCCAGGAAGATAATAAAACGGGGTCCTGTGATAGTGACCGAGAGAGGTTACTATAGATCAAGGTGGTCGAGGATGGCCTCTCGGAGGAGGTGACATTGCAGCTGAGCCGTGAATGATGGGAACGAGTCAGCTGAGAGGAGGGCTGGGGGAAGTGCGGCCCAGGTTCGCAACCGCAAAGGGCACATTAGTGGTTGCTTGCAAGCTCCTGGGGGAAAAGCCGGGAGGCCGCCTCGGCTGCCTCTCCAGCAGCCACCGACTTCCGCCCTGGGAGTCCGGGCTGACGAGGAGGAGGGGGCCTGGCCTGGTGCGCCTCCCCTAGCCCGGGTGGTCGGCCCCGGGCTGGCCCAACTGGACTCCGGGCCGGCCGGCCGTGCTCCCCGCCCTTTTCCTCCCGGGGGCAGCCGCAGAGCACCGGGCTGATCTCCCCCTTAAGTGAAACTGACTGTAATTATTTTTTATCTTGCAGACGATCTCTCGCACACTGCTCTCCGGAGACAGAAGTATTTGTTTGATGTGTCCACGCTCTCAGACAAAGAAGAGCTGGTGGGCGCAGAGCTGCGGCTCTTTCGCCAGGCGCCCGCAGTGCCGTGGGGGCCACCCGCCGGGCTGCTGCACATGCAGCTGTTCCCCTGCCTGTCGCCCCAGCTGCTGGACGCGCGGACCCTGGACCTGCAGGGGGCGCCCCGGGCCGGCTGGGAAGTCTTCGACGTGTGGAAGGGCCTGCGCCACCAGCCGTGGAAGCAGCTGTGCTTGGAGCTGCGGGCCGCGTGGGGCGAGCCGGACGCCGAGGAGGCCGAGGAGCGCGCGCCTGGGTCCCAGCAGCCACCGTCCCCGGACCTGCGGAGTCTGGGCTTCGGCCGGAGGGTGCGGTCCCCCCAAGAACGCGCCCTGCTCGTCGTGTTCACGCGATCTCAAAGCAAGAATCTGTTCACCGAGATGCGAGAGCAGCTGGGCTCCGCCGAGGCTGCGGGCCCAGGAGCAGATGCTGAAGGGTCGTGGCCCCTACCGTCGGGCTCCCCAGACGCCGGGCCTTGGCTGCCCTCGCCCGGCCGCCGCCGGCGGCGCACGGCCTTCGCCAGCCGCCACGGCAAGCGGCACGGCAAGAAGTCCAGGCTGCGCTGCAGCAAGAAGCCCCTTCACGTGAACTTCAAAGAGCTGGGCTGGGACGACTGGATTATCGCGCCCCTGGAGTACGAGGCCTACCACTGCGAAGGCGTGTGCGACTTCCCGCTGCGCTCGCACCTGGAGCCCACCAATCACGCCATCATCCAGACGCTGATGAATTCCATGGACCCCGGCTCCACCCCGCCCAGCTGCTGCGTGCCCACCAAATTGACTCCCATCAGCATCCTGTACATCGACGCCGGCAACAACGTGGTCTACAAGCAGTACGAAGATATGGTGGTGGAGTCGTGCGGCTGCAGGTAGCAGCGGGGCCTTTCCTGCCGCCTTGGCCCACGACCACAGGAGGCCTCACTGAAGAGAGGCAGAAGAGGAGTCGGCCTTGGAGGCAGAGGGTGGGGGAACAGCCTGAATATACAGCCGCTTGGGAAAGAGGGAGCTCAGCCTTGCCAGAATCTTTCACCTGCCAGCCCAGAGGGAGATGCGGATTTTCACACCTTGCCTGGCTTCCCTGGAAAAACAAGCCAAGGAGGATTTCTTTCGTTTTTATCTTTATGATTGCAGCTTTGGATTTCTTTGTGTGTTCCACAGGTTTTGTGTGATAGGTGGTGGGGGGAGGGGAGACACCATTTTCTCAACTGCTTCATGAATTGAAAAATAAAATAGTTTAAGAAGGAAAACAGTTTTGGAGGAAGAATCACCTTGGACCAACCACATCTTGGTTTGGTCATTCTCTACCTGTGTAAACAAGATAGGTCTTTCTGGCCGTGTTAGAGCCCATGCCTTGTATGACCTCCTGAGCAGAGAGTGTTAAAACAGAGGAATCGACACCAGGAATAGGAAAGCCATGAAGGGCCGTGCCTTTAGGAGCGTGCTGAGAGAGGTGGGCCCAACCTGGCCTTTTCCGCCAGCGTGATGGGCTCCGCCCTGGCCTCTCCCAGTATAGGGAGCTGGCAACCTGCCTTACACTCCAGGGGGCTTGCATCGCCCTGCCTTTACAGTTGCCTTTTCTGGTGAGGGAAAGGGAAGCTGGTATGGATGGAATGACAGGAATGAGTCCAAATGGAACCCCCTGAAGGATAATGAGAAACCACAAGACCTGTCTCTGATGCCTGACACTGAGGTGCATTAGCCCTGGCTAGAGGTAACCTAGGAAAAGCCATTCCCGATGTCAGTTTCTAATTGATTTCTTTGAACAGAATTTGCAGAAATTTAGCCATCTCATTTGAAGGAGAAGGCAATTTCCCACTTAAACAAAAAATGAATTAGGGGTGGGGGACAATATAGCTAAGGTAAGAAAGAGGTGCAGAGGGAAAATGACCTCCGAGGTAGAAGGGCAAAGTCAGGAGGGGAGATGGTGGGCCCCACAGGAGGATGGGGAGAAGGGGCAGGCCGGCAGCAGAGAAGGGTGAATGGGGACATGAGTCCCTGTCTACCAAGTTTCTTTAAAATCGGTGTTTCCTCTGCTCTCTCTGACATTCCTGAAAGATTACCAGCCAGCAATAGCCCAGGGCTCCCCTAAAAGAATTGTTTCAGATTGTAATTACCAGTTAGGCAATGTTTTTAAAACTTAGTAATGAGAAACTGTGAAAAGAGCAAAGTGTTACATTGAGCTTGGGGTGGGAGGTGGAGGTCTGGCCGTGAGGAAGGAGGCCTGGGTGGAATCCGTCCACCCCGGAAAGAAGCGCTGGGAGAGAGAGCAGGGAGCAATTGAAATACCCACTCCCAGATTGTCAAAAACAAGAATTTTCACCCGCCCGCACCACAATTATTCTCAAACATTGCCCATAAGTAAGCCCCTTGAAAAGTTTGCTTCCTTCTCATCTTTGACCATAAAATGGCTTAAACAAGGGAACTTGTACCAACCATAAAAAAAGTTTTGTTTTTCCAAAGTGGTTTTGCTCTCTCTTGATCTAAACCTATTGCTCGTTTGGTTCAGAGAACTACAGTATGTCAAAGAAAGGGTTAGAATGATAATAAATATTAATATAAAATGCTGAAAAAAAAGACTTGGCCAAGAGAAATAATTTAAAATGCACATTTGCTTTGGATGCACTGTTGTTCTGTTAAAGGCTGTATATATTTGTCTATTTAAGGCGCCTGAAAGTGCAAAGAGGAAATGGATCGCATGCAATTCATCTTAATGTACAAAATGTTATATGCACTCAAATGTTATAATTTCTAATATTTTTAAAGTTTATATTCGAGTTGTACAAAGTTAAACAGTAATCAGATATTTCATTCCTTCTTAATGTTATCATTTTCTTAAATATTATTACAAGATTTTAAGTCTGTCTAATGGAGAGTTTTTTTTAAACTGTCTACCTCACTATAATACTAGTATTTACAACACTAAAGTTACCAGAGATCAACTGATATTCAAAACATTTTTTACAGTACGCTTTTCCTGGACGATACTCGATCTAATTCTGTATTATTAAACTCGTGTTCTCCCTTAATAGCTCAGCCTGGTTTATATGGATCTACTTAGAAAAATTATTTTCTCAAGGAATTATTGTCAGTGGTACTTTGTTCCAGTATGGGACTGCATGTCGGAAAAGGCGCTGGCTATTTTAAGAGCCATCATTTAGAGAATTACACTTTTTCTCCATGACGCTTCCATCACTGTCTTTGCACGAAATGTTCTTTCACCAAATCCCTCTCAGCTACTAGCACAGTGTTTATAGGCCTGTGCCCCATTTCAGCATCTGAAGACCCCAAATAGAAATTGGATTCTTTCTTGGTTTCTTTAATGTTGAAAAAAGAAAGCTGTAAATTACCTAGGCCAACCAAGATGTTGGTAATTACTATTTACATTTATGGCCTAGTGGAAGCAGAAGATGTGAAATGTTTTTCTAGATGTTCACCTTCTGTAAATTAGGGAACCCGGGTACAAGTGTAATTCTGAATGCTTACTGCACGTCAGAAATAATGTGCGTGCATTGTCCCCTTTAAAGCCCTCAGAATCTTCACGAGGTAGTTATTATAATAATTCCCATTGTGCAGGTGAGGAAACAGGTGCGGAGTTTCAGTAGCCAGGCACGGTAATACAGCCAGGGAGCAGTAGTTAAGATTTAAACCTAGTTCTGTCATACCCTAGAGCCTAAGCAGTTCCACCTCTGTAGAATTGTGCCCCCAGATTACGTATCTGCTCTCCAACTGGTCCCTAAATGTCAGGGTGGGAAATTTGCAATTAGCCACAATGATTGGGGGCAGCCAGCCACCAGGGTTGCCTGTGGTTTTGGAATGAATATATGAATTGAGGCAACTGGGATACTTGGGTATGGAGTGCAAAACTCATTGAGTTCTTAGCTTCAGGCTTGCCTTGAGAAACCCATAGTTTAGGTCATTGATGGGCTTCTGTAGATTCTCTTGTCTACAGTTTTCTGAAACTGTCTTGGGTTTAGTTTTTGTGTTTTGACAATCAGAGTAATGGTCAATTTGCAAACAGGTCATGTTTCCATAGACTAGTTATTGGTGGGCTGTTTATAACTGAGAAACGTTTTCCTATGGAAACAGGAAATGTGTTCATTTACATTTCCGGGTCATTTTACCAAAGCTTTATTTACCCAAATGGAAATTTTTAACAAAGCAATTTTGACTTCTGGATTTGGGGAACAGGGTATCACTTGGGAAAACAAAACAGAGGTCTTTCTCTTTCCCGAACAGAGGCTGTTTTTGAAATTGTTGAGAATTCTTTGCACTTTCCACCACTCTTTGTATGCCGCTCCCCAGTTCCCCCAGCTCCCCCCGCAACCCTGACAGCCCTGAAGACACCTAGCCCTCCTCTTTAACGTGTCCTGAGTCTACAGATTTCCCTTGTCCGCACAAATGTTTCCATTTCCACAGTCATTTCCTCTCTGCCCTCCATCATAAATTTTATTCCTTAACTCAGATGTTAGGAGAAACACAATTGAATTATATAAACATGTAAATATCTCTTAGCTCCTCCACCTTGGAGACACTTGGATTTTAAAAAGAAAATCTTGGTTAACTCATATTACTTGTGAGTGATGTGAAAAAAATGTAGGCAATATGAGAAAACAACACTGAAACTACACATAATTCCGAGAGTGTATGTGAGCTAGGCATTGATGATACCAGGGTGAATGGGGACACTTGTCGATGTGATTTTTTGGTGTCCTTGTGGGACATTTTATGCATTTGGAGAGACTAGCTAACTTGTTTTAACATTAATATCCAACATAGTCAAGTCAAAGGCTTAATAACTTAGTTTTTTTTCTCTAAAGTTCTTACATTTAATGAATGCAGTGCCCCCCAAAATATTGGTCCCTTCTGTTCATTGCTATATTCTGAGCAGCTTTTGCACAATAGTGCGCAACACATCATAGACACTCAACGAATATGCTGAATAAATAAATTTATAAATGTCATTTTACTTATAAGTCCAGTTATTTTAATAAGCACTTCCAGGAGAGCTTTTGATTTATGTCTCTTTGACTCAACTTGAATGGACCAACCTCCCTTAATCAGTCAATTCTGATTACAAACCTAGTTAATAAACTTTCTTTAAATATTGTACATTACTTTTATCAATTTAAAGTATTCAATTTTTTCTTTAAAGCCCTTTACATGTCTTTGGAAGAAAAAGCTTTCCCTATACTGATATCACTCCAAGTAGAGCTAATAAACTTCTAAATGCAATGATGCTTAAGTTCCAGTAAGCATTCTAATACTGTTTATACTTTTTGACTTAACATCAAGTATCTAAACTTAATTACTCAATGACCTATTTAAATTGATATTAGAAGGCTAATGTGTTATATACCTCAATAAACTACACTTTCTTAACATTTGCAAACATCTTAAATACCAAATATAGAGACTGTCTCAATGATTTCAAAAAACAATACTTGAACTTAATACAGGTGTTCATTATTTAGATTTGATTTGCTTAATCTTTGTAATCTATTCTACAATACCTTCGGGTTAAAAACACTAATCCACTACTGAAAAACCATAGAGTCCCCAGCAAGTTGGGAGATGTCAGCGGACTGCGGCTGCAAACACAGCAGAGGCTTTGGGCTGGAAAGGAGAGGCACTTCTCTAACATTGACCGACGTGCCAGCTCCTTTCAACAGTCGCTTTCCTGACAGGAGCCCCAAGTCCACGTCTCTAATGAGTTGGTTTCTCTTGGGTTCAAGATAGGCCATTAACTTATTTTTCCTTCTGATTTGAGTAAACTGAATTCTATACTCTCATTAAGATTATAGCTAATCTTCTTCACTGATTAACTGGATTTCACATCTACTTAATGATCTTAGGACTTTCTTTGCTTTCAACTTTGGCTTTAAAATTGCTTTACCGCCACTTTATTGGATTATTCTGCTCCTACATTCTTCTTCCACAACCTCTTCCAGCTTTATCATTAAACTCTGGTGATCAGAATTCTGTACATGTGTCTACACTCTTTTTGTCTCAAAGAGCTGTAACTCTTACAGATATTTAGAAGACATCTAATGTAAACTCCATATACCTCGTTCCACATCTAGTTCTATGGTCACAATAGACTTTTTACGATTTACTCCTTTCCTTTCCAACTCAGAAATCCCTGAAAGATTAATCCCCTCTCCTTTGTAACTCTTTGAGGAGGCAAGGAGAATGGGATTAGGGTTGAAGGTTGGGCAAAGGGCAACATTTGCAGCCATGGGTACTCTGTACCATTTGACCCATGTTCAACATTACAAAGGGTGTAACACTAACCTTTCCAAGAAGCCAACACTTATTAGGAATAAAATGTATTTGATTTAAAAAGGGAGAATTAAAAAAATACCTATTCTATATTAGTGTCATTTCTGACTGGAAGCAAAATTCATCAGATGTTACTGAGAATGATCACAGGAGTGGAAATTAGAACTTCTTGATGCAACTTTGTTTTGCAAATTTGTATTTATATATCCTTTTACCTTTGTTGAGAGCTCTTAAGCCTGAAAATTATTCAATAGCAAGAATGTGAAATTAGTTAAAATACTCTTTCTCCTCAAAACAGCTAGAAAAACAATAGTATGTGTACAGGGAATTTTAAAACAAGTTTAACAGGATTATTTACTCTTGACCTAGGACAATGGCTAAATGCGAAATATCCATGATGCAGAGATTTGGTTATCCACAGCTCCATGTGTGATTCTTTGGAACAGAGTGAATCTTACATCTCTATCCAAAAGACCTGATGATTTACTTGGGAAAACCAAGTGACTTAAACCAGCCAGTTGTGCCCTAAACATTTTTTTTTTTTTTTTTTAAATTCTTGACTTGATCCTTACTTTTTCTTTAGGAAGTTCTGGGAAATGATGGTCTCCAATTTGTTGGGAGAAAGGGGCATGTGGATTGCCAAATGTCTTCACTTCTTCCCTTTGAAACTAATACAGTAATCCATACAGGGAAATATCTACTCATCCAGGTCAGGATAGCTTTAAAAGTCTCAGAAGTTCAGTTTAACTTTGAAGCTTCCCTTAAATTCAGTTTCATACCTAAAATATCTGGGAAGTTGAGAAAACCATGGAGATAATTAGCTTCTGAGTTATAGTATTGGTTTTGGTCTTACTAAGGGTCCAGGTTTACTGGACACAGACAGCATTCAAATCATGGCAGAAGATTTAAAGTTATTCAAGACCTTTGGTTAGAGGGCTCAGTTCATAGTTTATTCACATCAGAAAGAACTTTTAATGGTGCTCACTTTAAAATTGCTGGCCAGAGTAAATCAACCACGTTCACCTCATAAGAATGTTTGGTTTCAGATCAAACAAAACTGTATGTGTTATTCCAGAGTTCAGCGTTTCCTAAAACCCGACTACTGATAATTGTTCAGACTTAGTTACCGTTGAGCTACAACCTCTGACATTGCAGTAAACAAATGGTTTTCCCCCCAAAGAAGATAACAATAATACTAAAAAACAATTTTTTAAGGAAAAAATACATTTATTCTATCATACTCTTAAAAATTATAAAATTCTGGGGCAAAAATACTGACCAGAATAAAACTAATACATGCAAAGCACACAACATGCCTGGAACACACATAGAAGTTTTGATGGTTAGATGCTACAAATCAGGAGAAGAGAATGTACAGTTCTAATACAGTCACTGGTATTAGGAAAATCGACTACCTTAGGAAAAATATCAAAGTATATTCTGACTTCACATCATACATAGAAATAATATGGACAAATATTAAAAGCCTAGCAAAATATTTAAATGTAAAAGGCAATTTTTTATTTGCTAAAGTTTATTGGTATTATTTGGAAATGGCTTCTGAGCCAGCAGCACATTGGTAGTTATTGTTACTTGGCTGGCAGTGCAGATGGCCCGGATGAAATAGTGGGCCGGCAGAGTGGATAAAGAAGACCCTTTCGAGGCATGATCTGAACAGCAACTGTATTTTAGAATTTCCTCAGATTACCCCAAATCTTTGAATTCAGGCCATTTGTCTAGTGGTGTGGTGCAGGAACGGGCAGGTCTAACCCCTTCATGTTAGTGTCTCTTGATTTCTTGGTGTGCCCCGGGCTGCAGGCGGCCGCCCTGTGGTCACGTTTCCTGGGTCCATGTACGTCAACCCTTGTTTTCTAGCAGGTAGCAAGGAAGTAGCCAAGGATTTGTATCTTTCCAGCAAGTTCAGACTTTGAGGGAGGGGTCATTAGACAGGCACTTGCTCACTCTTGCTGGGATGTTGGTGGACTTTGTAGGTGATGATGAAATTTGACTTCTCTGTTATGTAAGGTTATAGATGATGATGATGGTAATGGTGGTTATAACGTCAGTCATTTTAACCATTAGAAATTAGAGATAAAGTTTTGACAGTAATAGATGGTTATATTACTTAGACCTTTGTTTAGGTTTATTTAACAAAACCCTCAGGTGAGGATTAGCTAAAATAAGAAAGGTGTTTTAACATTAAATTTTTTTTTCAAAAGTCCAGTAAGCCCTGTACTATCATTGATAGGCAATCCAGGTCTTAATGATGGTTTCACAGTGCCTTTAGAGCCTGAGATTCCTTCTGTCTTTCTGCTCCACCGTTCTAGTACACTCTAAGCTACCTCATAGCCCAAGTTGGCAGCTGAAGTTCAGACATCAGATCCCAGATGAGAGCCAGAAAAAGGAAAACCGGAAGGGCATGAAGGTGCTCTTCCCAGCAGGATCAGCTTCCCTTAAACAGCCTGTCCAGTACATACTCACACCCAACTTCAAGGGAAATTAGGAAATGTAGTCTGACTCCATTTATCATATGGCTGCTTTTCCATTAGGCAACAAGTGACCTCTTAATACTGTGGTGTTAGAGCATGGACCCAATCTTACCACTTATACCTCCTCATCCCTGGGGGTTTCCAACCCAGACGGGTCCTCGCCCAGAGTATAAGTAGCGCTAAGGGAAACCAGAGTCTCTGAAGTGACAGTAGAGAAATGCAGGCTCTTCAGTAAAAGATTGACTGGAGCACCAAGCAGGGGCTTGGCAGGCGAAGGCCTTTGCTCCTCCCTCCAGATTGAAAATGCCCGGATCTACGGGGCACACCAGCCTGACTTAGCTACTTAATTGTAGGCATAAAGAAGATTAAACTGAAAGAACAGAGCAAGTCCATGTTAAGACAAATGGTTGACTTTTTCCTGTGGGAAGGAGCCAATAAGGGAAAGGGCATGAGATAGAAGTTCCCATCCTAACTCCAACTTTCCTATTGTAGGTGTTCTTTCTGTATGTGTATCCAGACAGAGATTCTTATAGATGTATAAATAATCCTGTTACTTCGTACATTCAGACATACTACATACCTTCACACAGTCCATGTGCTGTATGTTATATAATGTAATACGTAATTTCATAACTCTGAGCTCGGCAACTAATGGGCCCTGAAAAAGCTTACAGGTGTGTTGAGATATTGGGGTTGGGGCAGCCAACACCTGCCACAGGGCACTTCAGGAGCCAATTCTGTCCCAGTGTGTTCCACAAACAGTATCACTTATTTGTGTGCTCTGGCCCCAGTCCTGGACAGCGCTGCTATAAATTAGTTTATTTTAGGCGATCTCATAGTGTACGCCATGAGAGTGTTGCTTTCCTTGCCATTTACCAATGACACAGAGTAAGTGAAACTATAGTGAGTTGTAGGTGCTAAGCCATACTAGCTGTGATTAAAATGTATTGCCAAACTGAGTTTTTCATCAGTGGTCCATGGCTAGAGGTAAGAACTAGTGAGACTGACCATAGTTGAGAACTGAAAACTCCACGGCTTCCAAACAAAAGACCTTCAATAAGACAGAAGAAAAGACCGGCTTACTTCAAGCAATTATAATGTCAGTGATACTTGTGACATTGTCTATGATAAAAAAAAAAAACACAACCCAAACCAACACTTCACGACCTGGATGGTACCAGTAGGATTATGTGAAGGCCTGTAAATAATGTGTATCTATACATTCAAATTCTGCCTTTTGCTCCATACCTAAAACATGGTACAGTATTCATTATTTCACACTTCAGTCTTTATTCTACGGATGGCAGAAGTGATAAACTTATATAAATGTTAACAGTTGAGTTCCTCTCATGGGCCAAGACTCGAGTGCCCAGTAGCATCATATGTTATTTTGCTTCCTAAAGGTAGATTCCAGACAAATATTTCTTCCCCGAAGTCTGCTCCCTAAGACCTTCAGAAACCAGTTCAGGCTCTGTGGACTTTGGGGTGGTGGGTGGAGAAAAGAAGCTTTCGGTGGTCATGGCACCGAATTGTATAGCTACTTACAAGGACATGTGTGACCTGAAGCGGGGCCCAAAGATACAGAAATCATACAGAAACACACACATGTGTGTGCCTCTTTCACAGGTTTTTCAAATTTAGCAAATGACCTAGTAAGTAGAAAGAACTCAGCAATTATTAATTACTATTATCATTATTATATTATTTTTGGACATATTTTTGAAAGCTACATTAATTTTTGACTGGGGAATGACATAGAAATGATCGTTGCAGTGCATCCCCAGTCAGGTACATCGAAGAGTACGAACATTTCCGGGATATTCATCACTTGCCCGGTGCTGCGCTTGGCACCAAGAATATAGCCTTAAACGGGAAAACAGAGCCCTTGCTAAAATCATGCAGTACAATGTCCTGAGCATCACTGGAGGTTTGAACGACACACTACAGAGGAGCGAGTAGACCTCCTTCGGACAAGAGCAGCGCCCCCTTGCGCTTTGGTGAGTCCTCCGCCCGACTACTCACCTCTCGCAACGGGGAGGTGGGCTGCCGGGTTTAGCGTGCAGCACGTGATCACCAAAGTACGTTCTGCCGCTTTTAGGATGAACAACGGCCTTGGAGAATCAAAGTTTTGACACACATCTTATTAACCATGCTGGACTAACTCTTCTGGGACTATTGTATTGTATTTTATATTTTAATTTTATTTTTAATTACAGCATGCACTTGACATTATTTTGTTTTAGTTTCAGAGGTACAGCATAGTGGTGAGTCAATCATATACTTTACAAAGTGTCCCCACCGATGTTTCCAGTACCCATCTGCTGCCATACATAGTTATTACAATATTATTAGGGAATAACTATATTCCCTATGCTGTGCTTTACATCCCTGTGACTATTCTGTGGCTACCAACTTGTGTTTCTTAATCCCTTTACCGCTTTCACCTGGTTCCCCAGCCCCCTCCCTTCCCGCAACCATCAGTCTGTTCTCTATGTCTATGTGGACTCTGTATTTCAATAAGCTACCGTAAAGGTTATGGAGTGGGTATTCTAATAGACCTTGCTATGCTATCTTGGGTAGCATGACCTCTGGGGACAGATACTCAGATGAGCCAATGCAGAGAATTCTTCCTGGGCTCCCTCCCCTCAAAAGTGTCAATGAGGATCAGGTTCATCTACTTAAAACAGGAAGCCCCAAATTACAGTGGCTTAAATCAGATGGTTTATTTTTCTCTTGTAAAAAAAATCTCAGCATCGATATGGTGATTTTTAGTCATCAAGGAATTTTTTTTTCATTATTTAATATGGTTTTCATCCTCAAGTTTGTCACAGAGTCCAAGACAGCTGCTGGAGCGCCATTCATCACATCCATGTTTTTGTAAGCAATAAAGAGAAAGAGGAAAAGGGAAGAAGGATGCACCCCCACCCAGCCGTGTTAGCCACCCTTAAGGAATCTTTCTGAAGCTCCCCGTAACATTTTCACTTACATCTCATTGGCTAGAATTTAGTCACGAAGCTTCACCTGGCTGCAAGGGAAGGTGGAAAATACAGTCTTTTACCTGGGCACATGATTGCTGGAAATAAAACTGAGGTTCTGTAACCATAGAAGAAGGGAGAAAATGGATATTGAGAAGATATTTGTAGTCTCTGAGATAATAAGCATGAGTATAGATTACCAGACTGCATGGGTCTTAAGAGCTTTGGCATAAATTCTCCCTAATATTATGGGATGCATCATTAGGAATAGAAAAGGGAAGAAAAGCCAGGAATATCCGGTGAGTTTTTCTTTTTAAACAATCCAGAAAATATTGCCAACATTTCTCAATTATAAAGGTGATTTATTTTTAATATTATTAAATGTTACTGTATGAGGTGCTTTTAACAGATTGCTTTCTTGAGTTATCTGGAAAGTTGTGGCCCCATGAGGGAGAAGTCTCATGAGATGTGGGTAGAGTGTTCATTTATGCACCCCGAAGAGCAGAAGCAGGTGGCTTCCCATCCCCTGAACAGCACTGGAAGGTCTAATGAGTTAGTGCTTACGCAGGGCTGGAGGATGAAAGCCAGCGGGCTGGCTATTATTTTTATTATGTTGACACAGATGCATTTTCGTAAAGATGTATAAGAAACTTTTAATTTTTCAAAATACGCTGCCTCTTACTTTTCAAATTCCATTTTGCTTATGTAGGTGTCATTTATGCTGCAGCCTCGCCGAGGGGAGAATAACAACAAAAATGATTTCTCTTTTCTTTGCGGTGTTACAGTCACGTGGACTGTTTTTAGTGAGTCAATAAATTGTTACTTACCAGTGAGGGTTCCCCAAAGAAACTGATTTTCAGAAAATTTTCTGAAATGTGGGTAAAGCAATAATCATTCAGGAAGAGGGAACAACAACAACAAAAAAAGGAACCTACTTCTTTTCAAGAGAAGCACCACCAACAATAATGAAAAACAACACCATTTATTGACTTCTTACAGTATGATATGAGCAATGCTAAGTGCTTTGCATGCATTCTGCCTCCCCTACGTACACAGAAGAACAACTCCAACTTACAAACCTGAAAACCGAGGCTCAGAGAGGTTAAAGAAAATGCCTGTGGACACAGCCAGAGAAGAGGCAAAACTGGGACCCACGCAAGGCACTATGACCCCCAGGCCCACGGCGGTCTTAACCACTGTGTCATATTGTCTTGTAAACATCCCAGAATCTGCTCCATCACATATGACCAACAAAGCCTTGGGTTTTCTGGTGGAGAAAAAAAATGCTTGAACTCTAACTGGGCTTCTCTAGTGTCTGGTTTGACAGCCAAAGTTCATTGTTCATTTTCTGAGCACTCTTCATGTCTTTCTAACGACCCTCACAGCTTGGCAGGGCTCCCGGGGTGGAGCTGACAGGGAGCGCTGTGGGCCGGGAGCCTCAGCGACACTGGCTGGCAGGGCTGCAGGCTTCCAGGAGAGGAGGAGACCCTGCTCGCCCTCTGCAGTTGCTGGGAGGGATGGTGGGCACGCTCTGACTCCTTGAGTGTGAAAGCCTCACAAAGCTGACTAAACCAGAAGTGACAATCGAGTGGAGCCGATCTCACTTCTTTGTGCTTGGGTTGTTAAAAAGACAGGTGCAGGTCTTTCTCACTCTCTACCTTAGTGCGCCCCAAGGGAGGGGAGAAAGGGTCCTTTCCCTTTGCTGATCCTCAGTGTTAACCAGAAGAGGGAGCAGCCTTCGTGGGAAGGTGAGGAGCGGACAGGCATGTGGTGGAATGGGCACCTACATCCCAAAACGTTCAGAGTTTTGGACTAAACACATTTGTTAAATTGAAAAACATCACTGAGAACAGAAAATTATCAATCATTTTTTCTGGTGGCTCTGAGCCCCTAGGTACAAGTTTAGGCAACTTTATTTAGGAAATATATAGAAGCTGCCCCTAAACGTGCATTCATTACTTGAGAAAGCTTTCAACATCCTTGACATTATTATTGTTGAGATACACACATGCTAGTGTTTGAATCAGGCAGAAGCCGTGTATCCCATCTGAGGGGACTTCTAGGTGAACATCTGAAAGAGGCCATGTGGGTAAACACTGTAATTTCCATGCCTCCCCCCTTTTCTTAGTGTGTCTTTCTTGTAAAGAAGGCAGAATGGAAATACATGGGAGAATGAACGTTTGGCTTTGGATCGGACTATGTTCCTGCCTGGTTGTTCACAATCATGGCGGGATTCCTGGTGAAGGTGAAGTTCAGGTTGAGTTTTAATCATGGGAAGAAAAGTAAATTGGAGCTATGAAGGGGAGGGGATTCTTATAGGCGAGGACTGGATGGAAGAAGAGGCAGAAAAAGGCTTTGTTCCGTCAACGCGTTTGTTGATGGAACGAAGACGTTGGGTCAGGCAAACTTGTGGCAAAGTACGGGAGAAAGAAGAGTATGAGTTTGACGCTAGGAGCACTAGGGAGTCCCTGAAAAGTTTTGAGGTTGGAGTGAAGAGTAAGGGGGTGATGATGGTGGAAGCTGGTGGAACCAGTGGTGGAGTTCAAGTGATCCGGCTGTAGGTAGGTAGGTAGGTAGGTAGGCCAGATGTACTGATTGGCTAGGAAAGGTCCCAGTTTATACCTGCTGCCCAGGTAAAACTATTAATAGCTGCCTTTTTCATGGTTCAAGCATCTGGTTTGATTGGCAAATGATATGGTCACCCTCACCTTAGTTTACATATGGAAGGGGAGGGTTAGGTTTTGGAGAGACTGTTGTACAAACAAACAAAAAGTTAGGAAGATTGAAAAAGTAACCTAACCCATGATCTCTTGTCACAAAGGGACCACAAGTGAATGATGCATCGCTCCATGCGATGGCAAGATCTCTAGGAACAACAGTTATTTATTAAATAAAAATACTGATTGCTTTGGCTGGATTGCTCAGTTGGTTAGAGTGTCATTCTGATGCACCAAGGTTGCGGGTTTGATTCCTGGTCAGGGCACATACGAGAACCAACCAAAGAATGCATAAATGAGTGGAACAACAAATCAGTATTGCTCTCCCTCTCTCTCTCTTAAAATCAATCAATTTTTTTTTTAAAGAAGCAGTCTTTCCTGATCACTCTGAAGTAACTATCCTTTTCTCTCTCAGGTTCCTCTCCATGATATTTCGCTGTTAAAAAAAAGAAGAAACAATACATACTTGTTGATAAACAATACATACTTGTTAGATAAATGAAGTTTTGTGCAGGTGGAGGCTGCAGAACCTGATGTGAAGAAGGGGAGAGAGCAAAGCCTGAGAGTGAGCAGTTGGAAGCCGCTTTGCTTTTCCAGGTAGAATATGTCTGGGAAAAACTGCGGAGGGCTCTGTGGACGCTTGCTCCTAGTGGGTTGGATAAGGGGGCCAGGAGAGCAACTCTATAGGCTATGGTTTGGGAAGTGGAAGAAGCAGATGAAGCTTTGGGAATAGAGGGTGGTACAGATTTCACTTCCTGTCTATACTGGGCACGTAAAAGGCGTGAAGACAGGCCCAAGTGACACGTGGAGGCAACTCTCAGCGTGTTCATGGTCTGGTACTTAAGACAATCACATGTACACAGTTATGAATCAGGATTCTAACTCTCAGAGGAGCACAGTCAGGAAGGGCTTAATCTTGCTTCGAGATGGAGAGAGGGGTCTAAAGTTAGTGTCAAACAGTTGGAGGTGGTTGAGGGGGGTCTCAAAGAAAGAATGAGTTCCTCAGCTGTAGAATTGGCAGAGGAGAGGGTGGGAACATTATCCCAGGTGGAGGGATCAGTGTGAGCACATGCAGGGAGCTGAAGCTGGAGTGCAGAGTAGCTCTAGGACTGTAATAGCCGAGGAGGGCATGTGATGAGTGTCCTTGCATTCTAAGCTACAGCGTCTGAATTTTATCCCGTGGCTCACCAAGGAACATTGTTACAGAAGCGGTGTTTTACAAGTCAACTCTGAGCATTGGTTGGAAGGGCAGAGCCATGGTGGGCTATGGGAGAATTCCTGATATGGCAGAAGGAATAGAGCAGAAGGGAAGGAGCTAAGGGACACTTACAGGGTCTATTTGAAGGGTCTTGTGGGCAATTGGGATGTGGAAGGTGAGGGAGAGAAAGGACAAATATTTTGACTGTGAAGAAATCTTTGGGAGGGTGGTGAAAAGAGACAGCCCCAGGAACAGGACTTCAGGGATGTAAGAAATGAGTTTGGTGAAAGAAAGCAGAGACAGGCTTAAGCCTGGAGGGGGTGAGATGGGATGATAGTGTGATGGGGGAGGGGACAGAGAACAGGAAGCAGAAGGGTGGGGGCTGGCATGCTGCCAAGGCTGAATGAAAGTGGTTTTGTCTTGTTTCCTAAGATGGATGGGGAAGCCAGGGTATATTTGGTTTTGATGGGGTTATAGAAACAGAAGGAAAAAGCTGATAAAAAATGAGGGAGATTCTGTGGTCACCAGGGAAAGCAAACAGTTCCAGCAGATGTTAAGGTTCTGGTAGTAGGCTTGCTTCGAGCAGGTATGCCGATTCTTGAAGGTCATGGTGGCGACTTAAAATCCAGGTGACAATTTCGAGGGAAGGCGGAAGAAGAGACATTGCTGCAGAGACAGATCACCAGGGACACAAATGGAACTAATACGTGTTTGCCACAGCGACCAAGGTATCAGTAGCGATAGCAGGAAAAGAATAGAAAGGGGGGAATATGTGGAATCGTGTAGGTGCCGATGACGCAAGAAACGATAAGAAAACTGGAAAGCAAGCTGAGGACGCTAGCGGGTGTTTGCTGTGTTTGCCACCTGACGTCCGTACCCTCTTTCTTAGATGAGAATGCTCTGAGCACGTTTTGGGGAAACTACCTTTAGTCAATGCTTAGCTTAAGTGCTTATCATTTAGTTGATTGCCCTGAGCCCCAGCACTGGAATGTGACACTTGGTCTTATCTTAACGGTGTATGTCACCCCCTGAGCATAGTGGTAGGCACACGTGTATGCATATAGCTCATCAGAGCTAGGGAGGCACAGTTCTGGGATTCCTTAGTGAACTATTGAGGGAGAGGACCCTTCCTTTTATGCTGAACTTGAACCTAAAAAGATATAAACTGGAGCTGCTGCAGACACTTTCTAATCTCTCAGAGAATACAGACAACATACTGGACAATTAATAGATGGAGAGAAAACTGGGTCTTCCTGATATAATCTGAGCCCCATGCCTGAAGCTAGGTCTAGCCTTGGGATTTTCAGTTATGTGAGTAATTGACTGATTCTCTTGCACTTTAGCCATTTGGATTGGGTTTTCTTACTTGCCATTGAAAGAGTTACATCTGATCAAAGGATATGGGGCAATGTTAGGGAAGCACAAGAAGGTGAATGAAGAAGAAGGCAGGTAGTTGAGTGTGAGAATAGAAGAAAGGCAAAAGCAAAGAGATTGCTGGAGGTTATAAAAATAAGGTTAACAGGGAGTAAAAGGCAAGGATGACCTAACTGGACTAGCCAGACATTTAACATCTGAAGGGTACCCTTGGAGTGGAGCATATTTCACTGGTGGATGTGAGCCTAGAAATTAAAGCTGCCCTGGGGATTCAATTTTTTTCTCTTGTGTACACCAGGAGAACAACTTGTAGTGATAGTAATCACATTCTGGAATACCAATACAAGTCCATCCATCCATTGTTTTTTTTTTTTTTTTTTTTCATTTGCTTGGTAAAAGTTTACTAGCATCTGCAAAACACTATGTTAAAAATCAGAAGGTGTAAAAGACATGGTTTTCTCTCTAGAAGTGCTTCACTGAAACCAGGCAGCAGTCCGATGTCCATGAGTTCGACCTCAAAGGGAGCCACTGAGAAGTATGTATGTGGCCAAAACAAGTTAATAGAGTCGTGCAGTTAACAGATGCCCGAAACAGCTTCTGGTTTGGGCATTGGCAATCTAGGTGAGCTTTGCTCTCTCTTGAAGTCTTGGTCCCACGTTGGAAAGAGGAACCACATGAATATGGCTTTTTCTGTTTTCCTGTTCTGTTTCTCTTAATGCAAATGGACACTTCCTTATTAACTGTGTTAACCTCTGGTTATTGTAGGATACTGTTCATTTCAGCAGTCAGATGTGGACTTAGAAAGTCCGTGACTTTTACAAGCTGGTTGCTTTAAGTACAGTTCTTTTTATACTGCCTTGTATACCTGCGTTGAACAGGCTCACCCCATCTGCCTCCAAAGGAGTGTGTCTAACCAGCTGCAACACATACTTGTTGCAATGAAAAGCAATTTTTGTCTTTAAAATAAATACCAACTTTTCTCTTTCTGTAAGCCTGTCCAGATGATCAAAAGCCAGATAAGACCCCGGAACGAATTCCCTCTTACCATTTGCAATGTGAAAAACTCCTTGATTCCCACCGAAGCCTCCCCTTTCATTAATGGAAGCACAGCTCTTATCTTGATGTATGTGTAGCTGGTGCTTCTTCAGTTCTGACAACAAGAAAAGTGAGCAACAGAAAATAATGGAGCCCTGAAAAATTGCTGTCCTGATACCACTGAAATTTCTCCCTCCTTCAAGCCAAATCTACCCACATGTCACATCTGAGAAATGAAGAGCATGAGCAATATCTGTTGAGCTGACAGTCTGCAAAGTTTTTTCATTTGAAACAGTCAGTGATTATGGAATCACTGAACCAGACTCGAATACTCTCTTAGATACAGTAACAGTTAATAGAATGGGGAAGGCACTGTCTTTGCCCTTCAGACACTTGTAACCTAACATAGGCAAAAGCAATTAGAAAAATAAAGGAGGAACCAGAGCTGCTGCAGTCTTAGAGTCTCTGAACTCAGAGTAGAGGCAGCTTTCTGGGCATGTGCCATTCTTAAAGTGTATAAGAAGAAGAAAAAATGTATGATTCTCTTGTTCTCCACATACTTTGAGGTGAGTAAAAAATAAAAGTAAATTCTACCCCTGAGGGAAACACCGTCTATCCAAGTTGTGTTGTCCACTGTGGCAAGCATGTGAGTGCTAAGTTCCGGTTGGTGTTCAGTGATGAGCACAGCATCGAGCTCACCAGCACTTATAATGGAAAAGTGATCCACAACCAGACCAGATCTGCAGGTGTTGTAAGGTGAGTACCTTATTCCCCATGTCAACTAGGATGATTATAAGCCAGAGACTATGAAATGTATTTGCTTAAGTCCTTTTGGCAAGAACTTCAGGTCAGGCAACTTTACCTTCAGTCAGTCTAGAGCAGGCAAGGGTCACAGAAAGAAAGAAGTAGAGGTTGTAGACATTATTATAATAAGGTACCTAAAGTTATCTTGATGACCGTTAAGACTCCATTATAGTAAGGATGTATAGCTCTTTCAGGCCCCAGGGTTTCCTATTGACTCATTGGCTGGGTAAAAAGACATGGGGTCTGGTATGGACACTCTTTTCATCAGCAAAATCTGTGACAAGGACCCTGGTCACCTCATGGTAACCTTCAGGATGGTACCCTTACCCAAAGACCCAGACACCATGGACCACCTTCTCTGTTTACTGGTTTGCAGAGAACTTTAATAATAGGGTGCTCTAATTGGCTCCTGAAACTTCAAGCTGATCACTCTGATAGAGACCCAAATGTTATAAACTGCAAGTGTGTGCACCCCCTAAATCCATATGTTGAAGTCCTAATTCCATTGTGATAGTATTTGGAGATGGGGACTTTGATAGGTATTTAGGTCACGAAGGTGGAGTCCCTATAAAGAAATTAGTGTCCTTATAAGAAAAGACATGAGAGCTTGCTTCCTTCCTGCCCACCCCTCCATCTGTAAACCAGGACGTGGACTTTCACCAGGAACTTAATTGGCTGGCACTTTGACCTTCGACTTCTCAGCCTCCAGAGTTGTTAGAAATAAATATTCATTGTCTAAGCCACTGAGTCTATGGTATTTTTGTTACAGCAGCTTGGACTGACTAAGATGCCGAGCCACCTCTTCTTGGTGTGCCTGCCTCCATTTCCTTGGCCAGTTAAATACTAACTTCCACACATTGGTAGTGTGCCTAGTCCTTATTTCTTATCTCCCTTTTTTGGGGGTCAGGTATTGCCTCACCCACTAGCCTAGGCAACTGGGAGTACTCAGCTCCGACCGAGGCCCAGCTCACCCCACAAATGACGCGAAAGCAAGGTGGCAGCATGTGGCCCATGTCACGCTGCTAGCAGCGTCACCACCATTTTTTGAGGGCAGATTCTATGAGAAAGTAGATAAACAGATGCTCCACTGACGAACAAGAGCAGCAGCACAGTGCAAACTCCAACAAGAAGACAACTGCCGGCAGCATTCCACCGCAAGGCTCAAGGTGCCCACTAGCAAATCCGCTATCCAAGGGCTCTTCCAAGGAAGCCCATCGTCTAAGCAGCTCACTGCTAAGTCCTGTCTGAAAGCTCCCTCTGGTAGAGCACGGGGGAAATAGGTGAAGTGGAATTCCTGGAAAATGAGAGCCACCTTTGTCTCAGAAATCAGCAGTATCAGACACTACAAGGAAGAAGAGGGGATTTCAGTAGAGAGGTTAAGAAGAAGGCCTGAGGAAGGACCCTCTCGTCCCCCTTAGTTTCTAAGCTCATCCAGCTTTCCATGTAGCCCCGTCTCTGCCTGCTCCCACACCTTAGCGTTTTCCGTCCCTGTCTTCATCTGTTATACTGGGAGGGTTGGGGGCATGGGTGCTTGTCTTTTTTTTTCTCTTGGGGAAATGAATTTCTGCATTTGAAGGGGAATATGTATTTCCTTCTAAAGTCCTCCTTATCCCCCATTAAAATCCAGTAAAATATTTCTATCTGGATCATTTTCCCACCCAAGATTCTACTACCAAGTGCTCACAGTTCAGATGGCCACGGGTCTGAGCCAGATTATGGCCAAGAGAAAAAAAGAACCAAGATGATGAACTCTTAGGTAAAATTGCTGGGTCAGCCCTGATGTTGCTGTTCATTTATCATCTCTAGATGTTTTCCGGGTTTTCATATATTCCTTCCTGTTCTCCTCTACCTCGCTCCAGGGTTAAATATTGGTAGTATCATTCCCACTGTTGAGTTCTCCTCTGAGCTCTGCTCTCAGCTCTCATTTTCCTCTGGAGGAGATTGTTTCCTCTTAAGTCAGCCAGGAAAGAGAAGAGAGTAAACTGACTTGATCTCTCTAAGCTTCTAGGGAGGACCTTCCTCCTCCTCTTCCTTTGCTCATTACAGCCCTAAAATAGAGGAAGGAATGCATGGTCTGCTAAGAAGAGAATAAAATTTCCCCCAGGGTGGTTCAGAGGACACCCCACCACCCCATTGTCAATTTCTCCTGTTCTTCCATTGGTGGGGCTTTTTCTGTGCCTCCATTTTCCAATTCTACCAATTAGATTCCATTTTGCGAGCAATTCGCTGCTTTTTGAAAAGGTGATACTGTTCTATGAGTCAAAACAGAAGAGAAAATGGGAAAAGAAAAGAAAGTGAGCTCAAGTACTCAGACCCACCTCTTTTGCTTTCACTCAGTGAGCTTTCATTAAGCTCCTACTATGTGCCGGCTTTGTGCCAGGGAGGGGCACACACACCACACGACCTGCAGCATCTGGTCTTGCCTCCTCTTTTGTGGAAGGTGAGCCAGGTGGGAGCTAAACAACAGCAGGTCATCCTTTGCAGGACAGGAAGGGAAGTGGGATGGTGGGACTAAGAGTGACCAACCAAGACTACAAGGATATAAAGTGTGTTGGGATAATTTTCTGTGACCTCATAACTTTCCAAAGCTGCTCCAGGAGTATTGAAATTCCCAGGTTAAGGAAAACTTTTTGTCCAGCAGTGCATAGCTACTGATATGCACCTTAACAGAGTTTTTGCTGCTTTTTCTAAAGCAGAGGTTCTCAGCCAGAAGAGAGGTTTACCCTCTCTCTCCCACCCCTTTTTAGGGACATTTAGTAATGCCTGAAGGCACTTTTGATGGTTATAACTGGGGTGGGGAGGTAGAGAAGGATTGAAAGATAGAAGGGAGATTGTCACTGGCATCTAGGAAGTAGAGATCAGAGATGCGGCTAAGCATCCTTCAATGTACAGACAGCCTCCCTCAACCAAGAATGATTAGGCCCAAAGTGTCAGCAGTGCTGAACCAAGAAAGTGCGTTCTGAAGGAGGGGCCCCTGGCCCTTCCTCACTAACTGTACAGTGATGGTAATGACTACCATTTGTCCCGCACTCCTCACGGGTCAGACACTGTTCTCAGGGTTTTACCTGCAGTATCTTGTTTACTTCTCCTGACAGATAACAAGCCAGGTTCTAAGATCAGCACCATTTTTCTAGATTAGAAGAGTAAATCCTGGAGAGATTAGGTGATTTGCTGAGAGTTCCAAGGTTAGAAAGATGGGCCAGGATCTGAATCTCAAGATCTCAAAGTAATACATTTACACTTAAAAACTGGTTCTAATCCTCCTCTTAACAAAGCTTGAGAAAGTCCATTGTTCTCATTTGGGAAGTGTAGTTTCTGCCACTGCCCCCTTGGGTCAACATAGAAACCTAGAAGAAAGGGTAAAGGAGAAGGGGCAAGCCAACAGTTTGTCTTTCTAGTGAAAATAAGCCAGGATTCTTGTCTCTAAATGGCTACACCGGGGTGGGTGGATACTGTGAACGCGAATGAGGAGGTGCACCTGACCAGGCAGGACAGGACACACTGCCAGGCACGCTGCTCCTGTTACACTACACACACCCTGCTCTGCTGACACCCCTGCGGGGGGAAGTCAGTTGTGGCACTGGCCAGACCCAGGACCCTTTGAAATACCATGTTAGAAACTTGGCAAGGCTTGACAATGGAAACCAAAAACAGATTCTAAATTACCATTATCATTAATCGGGGTTGACATTTAACAACCCTTTCCTAAATACTGTTCAATCATAGTCCCTTTTCATTCCTTTCTCCCAGATTCCCACAGGCCTCCTCAGAGTGAAGGGTACCTGAGCCCTGCCCCAGTGTGTGGTCTTCAGCGGAACAATGGAGGCAAAGTGATCCCTGACAGAGTGGGCTGGGACCTTCGACATAAAGCAGATATGGGGACACAGCCTGGGCCCTGCAATCTGAGAGAGGGCCATAGGGAGCAGCCCAGAAAGGAAAGTGAACTGGGAGAGAGGCCAGGCATTAAGGGGCAGGGAGAGGGGAGGAGCGCCAGTAATCCCGGTGAAGGAAATGGAGCAGGGAGAGCGCAGTTTGTGTTCACACATATCCAGAGTTGTCACTTTAATGGATTCCGAAGGAGGCAGACATGCTCTCCTGGTAGCCTGGGAATGCAGCTGTACAGGAGAAAAGATTGTTTTAAAGCCCTTAATTCAGGAAACCTATTTGTAAACTATTGTTTTAGAGCATTATTCTTTTAAATAACTATTAGTTATGCTTTGGATTTCATGCACTTTTACAATGCACGTAGGTCTTAGGAACTGCAGGTAGCCTGGGCCACATCTGTGATCTGTCCATTCAGTCGTTCATTTATTTGACAAATCTTTGCTGAGATTCCACTAAGTTCCGGGTACCGTTCTGATACAGCTGTGGATGAAATGCACATGGCCTTGCCCTCACGGAGCTTCGATGCTAGAGGGGGTGACAGACAACACAACAGCAAGCTTAGTAAGTGAATGACTTCTGTGAATCAAATGACACAATCAACAGAATGAAGAGGGAAACCTATGTGATAGAAAAAAATATTTTAAATCATGTATCTGATAAGAGATTAATATCCAGACTATGTTAAAGAAAAAGCTGCTATAACTTAACAATAACAACAACAAAATAAATACCCAGGTTAAAAATGGGCAAAGAATTTGAATTGGCATTTCTCCAGAGAAGGTGTACAAATGGACAAAAAGCACATGAAAAGATGTTCAACCTCACCAGTCATTAGAAAAATGCAAATAAAACTACAATGAGATGCTACCTCACACTCATTAAGATAGCTACTATAGAAAAAACAACAACAGTTTCTATGGACAATTAATTTTTGACAAAGGGAGCAGCAGCATAAAACGGAGTAAAAATAGCCTCTTCAACAAATGCTATTAGGAAATCTGGACAGCTATATGCAAAAAAATGAAACTCGAGCACCAACTTACACTATACACAAAAATAAATTCAAAGTGCATAAAAGACTTAAATATAAGTCATGACACCATAAAAATCCTAGAGGAAAACATTGGTAGGAAAATCTCAGACATTCCACACAGCAACATCTTCACTGATATGTCCCCTAGAGCAAGGGACATAAAGGAAAGAATAAACAAATGGGACCTCATCAAAATAAAAAGCTTCTGCATGGCTAAAGAAAACAACATTAAAATAAAAAGAGATCCAACCACATGGGAAAAGATATTTGCCAATGATACCTCAGACAAGTTTTTGATCTTCAAAATATATAAAGAACTTATATGACTCCACTCCAGGAAGACAAAAAACCCAATTAAAAAATGGGCAAAAGACTTGAACAGACACTTCTCCAAGGAGGACATACAGAGGGCCCAGAGACATGAAAAGATGCTCAGCATCATTAGCCATCAGAGAGATACAAATTAAAACCACAATGAGATACTACCTCATGCTGGTCGGAATGGCCATTATCAACAAATCAACAAACAAGTGTTGGAGAGGATGCATAGAAAAGGGAACCCTAGTGCACTGTTGGTGGGAATGCAGACTGGTGAAGCCACTGTGGAAAACAGTATGGAATTTCCTCAGAAAACTAAAAATGCCTTTTGACCCAGCAATTCTACTTCTGGGATTATATCCCAAGAGCCCTGAAACACCAGTCCAAAAGAACCTATGCACCCCAATGTTCATAGCAGCACAATTTACAATAGCCAAGTGCAACCTAAGTTGCCCATCAGCAAATGAGTGGATCAAGAAACTATGGTACATTTACACAATGGAATTCTATGCAGCAGAGAGGAAGAAGGAGCTTATACCCTTTGTGACAGCATGGATGGAACTGGAGAGCATTATGCTAAGTGAAATAAGCCAGGCAGTGAGGGACAAATACCATATGATCTCACCTTTAACTGGAACATAGTCAACAAAAGAAAAAAAACAAGCAAAATATAACTAGAGACATTGAAATTAAGAATGATCTAACAATAGCCAGAGGGGAAGGGGAGGGGATTGCGGGGAGAAGGGTTTTCAGGAACTGCTATAAAGGACACATGGACAAAACCAAGGGGAAGTGTGGAAGCAAGGGAAGGAAGTGGGTTTGGATGGGGTAGGGGGAGGGGAGGGGAGAAAATGCAGACAACTGTAATCAAAGAACAATAAAGTAATTAAAAAACAACAGAAAATAATGAGTGTTAGTGGGAAATTGAAACAATATACACTACTGGTGGGAATATAAAACAGTATAGCCACCATATAACACAGTATGATAGATTTTCAAAAGAATAAAAATAGAATTACCACGTGATACAGCAATTTCTCTTCTGAGTGTATCATATTACCCTCCACCCCCCAAAAATTGAAAGCAGGGTCTCAAAGTGATATTTATACATCCATGTTCATAATAGCATTATTCATAATAGACAAAACATGGAAGCAACCAAAATGTTCACCAATGGATGAATAGATATACAAAATGTGGTCTCTATACACAATGGAATAGTATTCAGCCTTAAAAAAGGAAAGACATTCTGGCATATGCTACAACATGGATGACGCTTGTAGACGTTATGCTAAATGACAGAGAGTGACAGAAATTCAAATATTATATAAGTCCACTTATGTGAGATACTTATGGTAGTCAAATTCATAGAAACAGAAAAGAAAAAGGTAGCTTCCAAGGGCTGAGGAGAGGAAAGAATGAGGAATTTTTGTGTTTAAGGGGTATGGAGTTTGAGGTTTTTTGAGATGAAAAGAATTCTGGAGATTGATTGAACAGCAGTGTGAATGTAATCAACGCCGCTGAACTGTACCTTTAAAAATGGTGAAGATGTTAAACTTTACGTGTATTTTACCACAATTAAAAATAAAAAAATAAGTCAATGATAGCAGTTCTGTTAGAAAGTGATTATTTTGTGGAGCGAAAATAAAGCCATGTGACAGGGAGTGGGTGTGAAAGATGGATTTGCAGTTGCGACTTAAAAAATGAGGTCTTGGTGGTAAGCCTCATTGAGGGAGTGATATTTGAGTGAAGACCTGTAAATGGTGAGGGAGTGAGACATATGGCTATGAGAGAAGAGCATTCTAGGCAGAAGGTATAGCTAGGGCCTTTGGTGGCTTGGCATGTCTGAGGGACAAGGGCCCAGGGAATACAGAGCCAAGTGAACAAGAGGGACAGGAGTAACAGATTGTACTGGGCCTTGGAGACCATTGTCAGGATCTGGCTTTTATCCTGAATAAGAGGGAAGCCACTGGAGGACTTAGAATAGAGAAGAGCAAAGAGCTGGCTGTGTTAATGGGGTCACTCGTCTGCTGTGCTGAGAAAATACTGTAGGAGGCACGAAAGGAGGTGGAAGAACAAATGAAAGAATCGTGGTGGCTTGGACCCAGGTGGAAACAGAGGAAGTGTTAAGTGGCTAGATTCTAGATAAAATGTGAAGGTAAAGTCAGTTTCTTGATGAATTGGAAATGGTGTGGGAAAGAAAAAAACAAATCAAGGGTGACCCCAAGATTTCTGTCCTGAGCAACTGGAAGAATTGTTACTGTTGACTGAAGTGGAGAGAGCCACAGGCAGAGCAGGTTTTGGGGGGAAGTACAAGTGTTTGATTGAGACGTATTAAGTCAGAGATGATAATCACATATTCAGCTGGGACATCTGAGTTGAGGTGAGAGGTCCCAGCTGGAGAAGTCAGTTGGGGAATCATCTGTATATACATGTCATAGATTGAAAGCCACGGGTCTGGAGGAGGGCATCCTGAGTGAGTGTAGATAAAGAAGGGAGGAGACCCTAAAATTCACCCAGGGTGAACTAATGTTAATGGGTGCAAAGAAAAAGAGAGACCAGAGCAGAAGACTGAGAAAGAGCCTGAAGTTACTGAAGAGAATCTCTAAAATGGAGCACCGGAGTGTGCATTTGGAAATAAGGAAATAATGAGTCCCGGAAGGGAGAGTGACATATTTATCACATAGCTAGTCAATGACAAGATGAGAGTAAGTAGTCCTTATAGAAATTTGCCTATTCAGGAGCTGGAAAGAGACCATTTTAATCGGGGTGGGACCAAACCTTCGGTAGCTAGAAAAGTTCTTTGAAGCTCATCTAGACCAGCATATAATTAGACAGCACACAACAAAGGCTATAAAACTGACAAGACAATAAGCAAAGCTGAAAGAAAGAAAAGTTAACTGTGGATCCTGGTGACCTCATGGGATAGAGCAGCTAATACGCTAGCAGCACTTGTAGAGTTATACATTTAACTTTCAAATCTGCTTCTTCAGAGACTTTCTCTGCTCAGCCCTATTAAAAGCATCTCATTCTCAAACTCTTTTAAATGAGCAGATGCATCAGAATACCTGAAAGTGTTTTGGGCACTGGTGTTGAATCAATTCTCAAAGTCCACCAGGTAGAATAAACACTTTTTTTTTTCTGCAATCAGATGTTATCTGTTAGGTGAAGCCTTAAGAGATGTAAATTGTATATTTTGAGATAGTCAGTGCAATATATAACCTAGCAGTGCTAAAAACGTTTTTTTGCATTATTATTTCAATGTCATTCTTAATGCACTGCTTATTACGCCTTGGCTTAATATATCTTCGAAAAGATTTAAAAAATTGACATTGTGAATATTTTCAATAACATCTCAATTATATTTTTCCACAGTATATGAACCTACTTGGTGTCCTTTCCCCCTAACCGCTGTTCTATATCTCACAGCTCATAGTCTCAGACTTTCAAAAAACTTAGAAGAGAGAAGGAATTAAAAAGATGAATCTCCCATAAGACCATTCTCTAGAATCAATAGCCACGACTAACATTTTAGCATGTTTATTTCTAGTGGGTTGACCCCCTATGCTTAATTCTTTTTTTCTTATTAATGGTTATTTTATTTTATTTTTTTTAAAGATTTTATTTATTTATTTTTAGAGAGAGGGGAAGGGAGGGAGAAAGAGGGAGAGAAACAGCAATGTGTGGTTGCCTCTCGCATGGCCCTCACTGGGGACCTGGCCTGCAACCCAGGCATGTGCCCTGACTGGGAATCGAACTGGGACCCCTTGGTTCCCAGCCCACGCTCAATCTACTGAGCCACACCAGCCAGGGCTATTAATGGTTATGTAAGTATCATATTTTGATGTTATTTATACTTACTTCCCAACCATCTGAACTATTCTGGGCTCATTGATTCTGGAGAAATATGTGACTGAGCAGAGAGAAGAGAAAATAATCTCTCCCTGGCTTTGAGGTGTGAAAATCCAATGCACTTAGACATGTAGAAATCATAGAACAGAGTTCTGAGAACAGGGTTGGAAAAGTGCATGACCTTTCCCTTCTCCCCACTTCCCCAGCACACACACCCCCCTGGGAAAAGAAAAAGGAAGTACTGGAAGTTCAGCGGATTCCAGAGAGAAGGGTTCTAGGCCTGTTCTCCAAGTTTATCCTTAGTAAAATGGCAACGACCAAAGACCGATTGTTGGATCTGAAAGCAGAGCTTGTTCCTGTTTTCCAGGTGGGCCCTGGGGAAGTGGTAAAATTATAGAGAAGAAACGGCTGTGAGTGTGTCCAGGCAACGAAGCCTAACCAGCGTGTCCTTACAAAGTAGAGTGTGCTGTGTGCGTCACCAGGGTTTGGAAGCAGCAGGATTACCCAAGACTGAAACGGGACTTTGGCTGGAAATGAGGACCCCGGCCAGACTGGGGCATGGACTTTTCCACAAGGGCCCAAGCACCCTGTTGGTGCTGGGAGTAGCTGGGAGAAAGAAAGAAACTCTGAGGAACATGTCTCAAAAGGGAAATTGAATTATCATAGAAAAAATAATTTTTCACTCTTGGGTTTGTGGACTAAAATCAATACCTGTTGGCTGTTTTATATTTTTATTTTATATTCTGATCCCATCATGTTCAAGATTTCTGTCTAAACATCACTTTAAATACTAGCTTAATATTCACTGAGTGGAAGTCATAATTTTCTTTATGACTTTTTAAATTTTCTTTTTAAAAACTTTTTAATTCAATTCCTATTGTTAAAAATTTTGGTTATTTCCAATTTTTCGTTATTATAATTAATGCTGTGTATATCATTAGGCACAAGAATCTGGAATGAGTGGTTTAAAATAAATTCCAGAAGTGGAGTTATTGGTCAAAAGGTATAAACAATTTTAATTCCCATAATACATATTGCCAAATTGCTTCCCAAAAACTTTGCAGAAATTTATACTTTCATGAGTCATCTACAGGAGGTCATTGTTTGAATTTAGATTGGCATCAAAGGACTTTACTCTTTTATAGTTGAAGAAGACATTTCACTGGTTTATAAATAATACATATGTATTATTTCTTTCTCTGTTATAAAAGAAAATATGTTCATGTTAGAAAATTTGGAAAATATTGGAAAGTACAAAAGAGAACTAAAACCCACCTATGATGCCAGACATTACTTGAAGACAGCCACTGTTTACCTGCTGCTGCAGATCTTCTAGTCCACGGGTGGCAAACACAAGGCCCGTGGGCCGAATCCGGCCCTCCACCTTGTTTTATCCGGCCTGGCACCTTGTTTCTACCTGGCAGCAGTGCCGAGCTCTCGCTTAACTGTTAAGGAGTAGTTACATTTATACAGTCCTAAAATTACATTCAGCCCTTTGAAGGCAACCTTGAGGCTGATGTGGCCCCCGGTGAAAATGAGTTTGACACCCCTGTATAGCCTTTCTTTCTATGATTAAGCATGTCTACCCATACACAGTCACATGCACATATGGTTTGCTCCTTACAAAAATTGGAATCATTGTATATATTATTATGTAAGTTTTAAAAAAATTTCCTTTTTCTTATTGTGTTCGAGTACAGTTGTCCCCATTTCCCCCCCACCACTCCCCTTGCCCCTCTGACTCCCACCTGCCACCCTCAATCCTATCCCCCTTTGGTTTGTCTAGGGGTCCTTTATACATGTTCCTTGATGATCCTTCCTCTTCTTTCCCTTATTATCCTCCTCCCTCCTCCCCTCTGGTTACTGTCAGTTTGTTCTTTATTTCAATATCTCTGGTTATATTTTGCTTGCTTATTAGTTTTTTGATTAGGTTCCACTTATAGGTGAGATCATATGGTATTTGTCTTTCACCACCTGGCTGATTTCACTTAGTATCATGCTCTCCAGTTCCATCCATCCATGCTGTTGCGAAGGGTCGGAGCTCCTTCTTTCTCTCTGCTGCATAGAATTCCATTGTGTAAATATACCACAGTTTTATGATCCACTCATTTGCTGATGGGCACTTAAGTTGCTTCCAGCACTTGGCTATTGTAAATAATGCTGCTATGACTTACAATGCCGTGAACATTTTCTAATATCATAAAACTATTTTTCTAAAATGTCCATTTACATTGTGGTTATTGTCCTTAATGAACAAAACCCTCAATAATAGCTTGCTGTTGACATGATGGGGTGGGGATATACATGCACCTATGAGCACACACACCTGTTTCACAGAGACTGTGGCATCTGATTCTGGCCCTCAAAGATGCATGATTATTTGCAGTGTAGTTTAGTGGGATGAGCACTGACAATGAATTAGAAAATAAGGGCGCTGGCTTTGGTTCACTGTTTAGCAGTCCTGGAACTCTGGGCAGACTAAGTGAGCGTCATTACCTTCATCCTACCTTTGTGTTAGGAGTTTATTGGGAGTGTAAATAGGAAATGAGTAGGAAAATGTCATGTCTGACATCTTTTATCTATACGTTATATTTGCCACTAAACTTTATATTTAAAGTCACACACAACCCAATGAACTGGCCAAGACCTGAAGCCCAAAAGCATCATTTCTGGTTTGGCATCTCAGGGCTTTCTCCCTGTCTAGCGATTGTAGCAAGATAGCTTGAGAAATGTAGGACTACTACTATAGGGCGACCACTAGATTTTAAATACCAACCTTGGTGGGTGTTTTTTTTTTCTTTTAAGACTGGACTAGCACAGAGTACTTTTTAAAAATCTTATCAGGTTATCCTCTGCTTAGTGACAAGTTGACTGTCTATTGGTTTTCTTCAATTGGCTGTACCCACAGGCGATTGCTAAATACTCAGCTCTTGGAAGTAATTGCCTCTTCCTCTCACTTTTATAAGGGGCTGGCCTGCTTAAAAAGCTGTCCCATTAAGTGGAGCAGCTTCTAATAGGCCGCTTTACATTCGGCAAAGCAATTACGACGCAGTCGGGCCAGGATTTGCCTTGCCGTGTGTGGGTGCTGTCAGCGGTGCGGCCTGCGCGGTACAATGCGAGCTGTCTGGCCCAACTTGACACAACTTGCAGGCTGTGCTTACTCTCCTTGTTCAAAGAGATTCTCTTCTTTAAGACCCTGGCTACTGAAAAATGTGTGAGTGACCCGAGGGGAGAGACCCAGGGCTCCGTCCTCATTCAGACACATCTCAGGTTTAACCCATCGTGTTTCTCGGCAGCATTTTAGCAGCAAGTTGGTTTTACCACAGGCATGTAATTATTAGGATTTATTATTACACTACCGATTAAATACTCAATTCCTGTGGATATTGAACAGCAATATTGAGTGATTATTTAGCAAATACTTTTTGAACTTATTTAGAAAATATTATTTTACTTCCCAATTTCTCTACATATGTGGCTAAAAGACTCTCTGAAGCCAATTCCCTTTGTACCCTTGAGAACATCAACACAGCCCGCTTCCCTTTAGTTCCCTGAATGCAGAAGCTGACGCTTGGGCCTGTACACTTTTCTGAAACCTTTAGGGAATAGGGGCCTTTGAGGAAATTCAGTGGAGGAGGGGAAGGATGGAGGAGGAGAGAGCGATAAGTTAGTTTGCTCTCTGAGGCATGAGAAATGTCCTCTGAAGAAACTTCTCTCCTTGGTTGTTGAAATCTGTTGGATCATGAGGGGAATTGTGGTTTCCTTACCTGTTCAGCAGAATTTTACCAAGGACATATCCCTGTTCTTGCCACCTGTGTGTATGCATGCATACATATACATACTTGTACACATGCAAATGTACATGGGCACACACACCAGGATTCAAGGATTTTGGAGGACAGACATGGGAAGACTCTTCAATGAACAAGTGGAACTAGCATTTATTGGATGAACTGGGCACAGTTTGCATCATCTCATCTTATAGTCACCCAAAACTCTCCCCCGAGGTGGTTGTCAGTGCCGCCTTTCACAGAAGAGAAAACTAGGGCTCAGAGAGATCGCGTTACTTGTTTGCACTCATGCGGCTATTCCATGACAATCAGAGACCAAGCCTGGGTCTGGCTGACTCCAAAGTCTGATTCACATTGGAGCAGAAGAGGCTGTGCAATCTAGGCTTCTGAGAGATCTGACCTCGAAGCACGGCAGAATGGCCTCAGGACCTGCAGTGTCTCCACTGGTGTGAGGTCTGTGAGGACAAGAAGTGGTACTCAAGGCTCTGGAAGTGCTGGATTGGGCTCATGCCCCTCATACATATCATCTGCTCTCATTTCCTCTTGAGAACCTGTTATGGTTCATTATACATGTCTTCTTGGCTGGGCTACAGGGCCCAGATATTTGCTTAAGCATTATTCTGGATGCTTCTGTGAGGGTGCTTTTTGGATGAGCTTCTATAACATTTAACTCTGTAGGATTTGAGTTAAGCAGATTGCCTGCCATAAAGTAGGTGGGTGGTATCCAATCAGTTGACGGCCTTCGAAGAACAAAGACTGACACTCCCACACCCACCTTCCTCAGCAAGAAGGAATTTTGCCAGCTCACTGCTGGGATGGTGCTGCGAGTCTTCCCTGAGCCTCTAGCCTGCCCGCCTACCCTGAGGATTTGTGAGTCACCAAGCCTCCATAATCGCATGAGCCAATTTTTTCATATAATCTCTCTCTCTCTCTTTTTGTATGCGTGTGTGCGTGCGTGCACACACACACACACTCTGTTGGTTCTGTTTCTCTGGAAAATCCAACCAATATGGAACCTGTCCGTTTTAGGACAGGATATCTTTAAAAGCCGTTACTGATCATCTACCTTTTCGTCCTGGGTCACCTGCAGCTTGTCGTTTCCTCCCTCCTGGAGAGCTCCATCCAAGTGCTACAGCATATCCCAAAGATGTTTCTCTCTTTTAGTTTTTAAAAGGTCTGGCTGTCATCCCCACTTCCCTTTTCCTCATCCATTCGCTTGCTTTCCACGTGTGAACTGGATGGGGCCAGGAGTTTCTGGACCACAGTGGGCCCCTCCTTACTGTCCCCTCTCACGCCACGAGCCCCGACCTCCTGTTTGTTCCTGGACAAGGCCTTATGTTTGTGGCTTGTGGTGCTTGCAACCGTATCCCCTGAGATGGTCACATCACCTTGTTTTACTGTCTTCCTTTCAGGTGTCAGTTCAGGCTTGTCCTCTTTACTTGTTCAGTGTTTGTCTTTCCCCACCAGAATGTCAAATTTGTGAAAGTCTGTCTGTCCTTTCGCTGCTCGTGTCTCGAACGTTACCTCGCTCAGAGTGGAGCTCAGCCAACAGTCGTTGAGTGAGTGAGTGAGTGAACAAATACATCTTATCGACAATGCTCAGCTGGGGAGGTAAAGGTGTGCAGGTGTGTGATATCCTACTGGTGAGAAGAGAGTGAATTGCTCATTTTTGAAGGTGCATTAACTCTTTCAGGCCCCTAGGGTATCATTTAGTTCACTGGCACAGTAATTTACTAAACAGTACCTCAGGGGCCTGAAAAAGTTAATGCACCTCCAAAGTTTCTAATTTACACCAGGGAGCAGTTTATTTACCCAGCAGGGTTTGACCTAATAGGTCTTAACTCCATTTAAGAGAGTCATAAGGACTTTATCACTTTTCCACCTTCACGTTTCCTACCCTGAACAGTTGTCTGCAGAACGCTGTGGCTAGCTGTTGGAGTGCATGCACACACGCACATGCACACACACACACGCACGCACACACGACCCACATCCACATTAATGTCGGGACCAAGGAAGGACACTGCTGTCTTCTGGAACTAGTATGAGTCTTCCATGTATATTTTAGTTTCTAAAATGAAAGAAACAAATCTGTATGTATTGTATATATCCACGCAAATAATGTTATTTTGGTGGCTTCTTGGTATATATTACAAATAATTGCTTCATGAGTTCACATTTTGTTTTTTAGATAGTAATTAGTTCACCAGATATTAGCGAATGTAAAAAATTCTATGTTACCGTAGAATGTAAGCATTTATGTTCCCAAGCTTTCTCTGTAATACACAGACCTTTATTTCACGTCTCTTCCTTATTTCAAAGCTGCTGCTACTCCTATTCCTGAACACTTTCGCTCTGAGGTTTTCCAGAGTTAGTCTAATCTTTCCTCTTTGACTAATTGCTGTCAATTTTGTGCTGTTGTCGCAAGTAAAAAAATTTCTTCTAGTCCAGAGTTTATTTTTAAAAAACCATTCTTACCAATAAAAGCTTTGGAAATACCTTTTAAAAAATTTTTGTCACACTGATGTTACAAGACTTGGTAAACTGTTTTTCTCGACTTTGAGGTCCAACCAGGTGTGATTATTACTAGCAATAGGTAGCAGAATTTTTGATAAAACAGCTTGTGGGCAGAGATTTCCAAAGATTGTAAAAACCCATTCATTAAGAGTTTCCTAGTTTAGTTGTGATAATTCATCATGAACTGGGTTTATTTTTATTTTACTTTATTTATTTTATCTTCACCTGAAGACATTATTTTTCATTGCTTTTAGAGAGAGAGGAAGGGAGAGAGAGAACCAACCATTTGAGAAAGAAGCTTTGGTTGGTTACCTCCCTCCTTTGCACGCACCTGGGACTGGAGCGAACCTGCAGCCCAGGTAGGGGCCCTGACTGGGTTCCGACCCGCAAACCTTCAGCTATAGGACGACTCTCCAACCAAGCAAGCCACACCGGCCAGGGCCTGAATGGGGTTGAAATATGCTGTTGGCATGGAGTAAGAGGTTTGCTAAACAAATAATTGTGTGAGTCAGATTGTAGAGAACATTAGAACAGTACGGTAAAATCTCAATAGGGTCATTTAATTTTTTTGCAGCACGAGGTTTTCTTTTTGTTGTTAAACATTGTAAAAATATTTCCCCCTTTTGTGTCTTGGATAACATGGTAACTGAATTCAATTTATGAATATTATATATTCTCAGGGATGTTATTCTGAACAATAGTCATAAATTTGCATAGGCCAGTAGATATTAATAATTAGGATATAGGTTTATTGAAAGTTTTAAAAGATATTTTCTGGTGCAGACTTAAGGTTCTGTAATTTGATACATTCTTCTAAAGGTGAATTGCAGCAAAAATTCAACAGAATTTAAGAAAAATGGAAGTTTTGATTATGGTTCTTTAAACTTATAGAGATTCTCTAATTACAAGCAGGTTATTTATTATAGCAAGAAATTTATATATTTGAAATAAAAAAAGATTTTATTTTAAAATTCTATCATTTAACCTTTCTACTAATTTAGATTTTATTCTTCCTGTTAATTAAAGTAGTTGCCTGAATTACTGCTGTACTAGAGAAGCTGGTGCAGTAAATAGATTTCAAAGGTGAGGTTTTCAGCAGTATTGTTGTGTCTTGTTAAAAAAACATTAAAACTGGATATCACAATGGAAATGCAGATAGCATTGGGGAAGGGCTTGGGTGAGCCCTGTTGCCAGGGAGACCTTTGCTGGTGTCGTCCTGTGAAGGTTTTCCTACTTCTGTGTTATGGACAAGTGGTAACAATATTTGAAAGATCAAGGGTCTCGCTTTCCTAACTTGACCCTGGCATTCTAAAGAGCTACCCCTTAAATTCCTAGCTCCTTATTGAAGCTCGTGCTTGGCCGGCAGGTTATAGCAGTAGCTGGTGCCCTAACTGTGTTTCTATTTCCTAGCTTCAGGTTTGAAGGCTGTCCCTGGATTCACATCCAATATGTGACCGAGCTTTCACTTCCTCTGACAGCTGAGGATAAAGAACAATATCCTGAAAATGATCTTGTCTTACATATAGAAAAGTCTGAACGAATTCATCACTGACTGACAGTCTGAGTTTCTTTCAAGAATATAATTCAGGTCTTATCATTAAAAAAAGAAAACAAAACAACATTTCTTTTGGCTTACCAAGGATGAAAGACATCCAGAGGGTACAGCAATTACATAACAGATTCCTGTCAGAAGATGCGAAGAATGTGTTAGGAGGAAATAGCAAAATGGGTATTCTTTAGTTAAATGTGATGGTTTTAGTGAAAATGACTTGTTTGGTTGAATGACACTTAATTTTGTATAACCCCCGTAGATCTCCTTAACTGATGAAATCTAATGCTGATTCAAGCACAATCAGATTGAGAACTATTCCCCGTAGTCTACAAGAATGCAGATTGAGTTCACATGAAAACTCCTAAAGGTTATGGTGTACGTACAACGTCCTCCGTGTTTTAGGCGTTGTTCTGCTTTAATTTATTATCAGATGCTCTATGCTTTCAGGGAGTTTGCTATATATTTATTGGTAATATTCACAAGATTTCATTACATGGAAGAAAAATGTAAATACGTGTGAGAAAGCTGTAGTTAGCCTCAAGTAACAAATAGTAACTGTTATTTTAATCTCATATTTCAATTAGCCTTAATCTTTTGTTTGTATAGCCTTGAAAAGCTGTAAAAATCAGTCATTATAGTTTAATTACTAACCATTATCCCGGGTGGCTAACTCCACTTCCTTCTAAACGAGTTTCTTCTTTCATTTCGTTTTTTAAATGCCACCATCGGCACTCTCTAACAATAGCACTACACTTTATGGAGCAGGCTTTGTAAGTTACACTGTAGAATATTTAAATTTTGTTGGTTCCTCCTGGTACCAGAGAGCTTCTTTTTCCTTCTTCTTTTTGAACTGGCCTGTTTGCTGTTCCACTTCAGGATAGAATCACACTTAAGTTTTTACATAATGACAGAAGTTGAATGTTTCCTGCCCTCGTGTTTATTTAGTAAAACATTTTACATTCCTGGATAGATACCAGTCTGTCATTAATGGATTCTTGGCTTTGGGCCAATAGCTAATAGTTTTATTGGTCCTCATAACATAGCTATGTGATTTTTGTAACCACAAGGGGCTTTTTTCTGTGTTTTTCTTTTTTTTCTTTTCTCTTTCTTTTTTTCTTAAATAACTGAACAACCCAGAGGTGCACCAAATTTAAGAATAGAGCATTTCTCTTTAAGTTATTATCTACTCCTCTTCATTCATTATTTTTGCTTTTAGGACATTCTCACATATCTTGCTGTATTTTGAACAAGGGTTGGACTCAATCACTTGGTTCTATTTCTAGCTTCCTCATTTTCCTAAGCAAGCCTGGCAGAACTCATTTCTCTTCGAGGTGGTGTCTATCTGCCTATCTAAATAGGGGAGGGGCAGGGGGGCTTATTTATAGCATTGAGGGTTGTCAAGCTTTATTTGACTGCTTTAAGCATTGGAGTAAGGGGAAGCAACATCTGGAAATCTTGGAATTAGGTGCTCCCCAAATCAAGAAGAAGGTCTTTACAATTTGGTGAGTGTGAGTGAGCACGTGCATTTCCTGTGTGTTTTTTTTCCCCCCTTAGACACATAGGTATTAATTGTAAATTCAAATCCTGCTGTTTCAGTCCCGACCTCACACAAGGCTCTGCTATGGTGTCCTCGTGATTTCCACCCTATTTCCTCTTGATGAAGTTCCCTTCCTCTTATTTCCCTCCCCCAGGTATTTTTACATAGAAGTTAAAGGACTTTGTGTCTCTAAATTCTCCACCAATTTCATCTTCTCTCAAATGTATAAGTTACTACGCAATTCCAAGATCATAAAACCGCCTTGAAAGAAGTTAGACATTGGTCATGGTGATAACTGGGCTGTGTTCCAGGGATGGCAGACCCTGGTTTTTCCTTTGTCTTAATGTCTGCGAAACGGCAACAACCAAACATGGGAGTAATATACGCAATTGTGGAAAATCTGGAGAATAGAAGAAATACGGAACAGGATAATCACGCTCAACTCCCAGTCTCCGTCCCCAGCCCTGTCTCATCACAAAGTAGATGTACATTTTAGCTGATTACTTTCAGTAGTTTTTTTCCCCTCCACTTTTTCAGGTAGCAGAAACCATTCTGTACTTTGTGTTCTGACTGTTTTACTTGTTATTTAAGGCTCATTTCCACGTGCCATCTAAACTCTCTGTTAGCATAATTTTAAAGGATGCACAACATGTCATCATAAGAATGAAAGTATAATATACACAATTGTCTCTCAATATTGAGCATTTTGCCTTCTTTTTCTTTTGCAATTATGAAGAATATTGTATTGAGTATGTTTGCGCGTGTATCCTTACCTGTTTCTTAGAATTCTTGAAGACTTTGCCCCATTTTTAACCCAACCCCACGGCTCATTAGGAAAGTCCAGTTCTATGGGTGGACATTCACTTCCGACAGCTAATTCCAGGGAAGGTACTTTGCCCAGGGAATAGGAAATAAGAATGCTCTCCTTTTGGCACGAGAGTTTTGCCTTCAAAGAGAGGTAAGATTCTGAGAGTTTGGTAGGTGAGGAGAAGGTCCTTACTAAGTCTCAGAGGGGGGTTTACTCTTGTTCAGCTGGAGGAGTTATGCTATGACATGTGTGCAAATGCATTTCGGTGGCACGGCACAGATGGGGAGGAGAGAGCGCTTTGGTGCCACAGGTCAAGTTTACTTAACACTGCGATGTTTTAACACAGGATGATGCCAGTTCAATTAAACGCCTCAGAACAACAGTGTGCTTTTTAGGGCAATTCTTTGACAAAACAAAATAAGTGTTTTCACTTTTGAAAACAGGGCCCACAAATAAATCAGATACTACATACATCAAACCAGCTACTAGATAAGCTGTATAGGAAAACCAAGAGAAAAGTTTCCTCAGAGGAGCATTGTTCCATTCATTACCATTCACTACCATTAATCCCTTTTCCATAATTGCTCATTTTAGGTTTTCTGTGAAATGATGTATTTTACTGTCATGTTAAAAAATTACGTATGATTTATGGAACTTACCGTAAGTAAAAAATGATGGCGAAAAATTAAAGCCCTTGTTTTTTTTCAGGTGATAAAGGTATTGTTAGTATTTTGGCTTGCTTAGCTCATGCCTGTAAGTAGAAGCATATTTCCGCTATAAAGTCCGACCTCACTCTCGCTTCCTGTTCATATCAGAGCCAGGTATATTTGGACGCTGAGTGGAGGAAACGAGTTATTGCTCACGCTATTTCTGATTATTAAATTACGACTGTCACTTATCAGATTTTAGGGGGAACATTTTCTTCTCTCTGGATAACATAGAGCTCCTTTGTGTAAGTTCCGTTTAGTCCGCCACACTTAGTTACGAATTTTGCTAACCAGCTTGGTTGATGGTTGAGTAAAACCCCATCCAGCAGGCCAGCGAGAGAACAGCTTCTCTCTTGAATTACCTTTGTGCGAAAATCTGGGGTGCCCAGATGCGTTTCGCAGCCCAGAGAGATGACTTGATAGTCACAGCCGTGTGTGGGTCTCTTGGAGGCCCCACCCTGGTACTCACACTCTGGCTAGAAGAAGAGAGGGTGATGACTTTGGCTGTGGCTGAGACTTTAGTTTGGCTCTTGCCCAAGAAATAGCTAGTAGAGAGGCAAAGTTCCAAGATCGTAGAGAGGCGTAGTTTGATTTCCCACATGAGGGAAAACTCAGATTTACCTGAACTGCTCTCTGAAGCAACCTCTAGCCTAACCACATAGCTGAGAGAATAGAAAACCTGGGCCCCTTGAAGAGAAGAATTACAGCTTTTTTATCTTCATCTCTTCCTTGGCACTCAGTACCACATTTTCTGTATCGCACGCAGTTTGTCATTGAACATTTGTTGAATGAATCATCAAACAAATTAATTAAGATCGGGTATTAAAAGCTGAACTATATTAAATGAGTCAAGTCTAGTACTAAGTCTGGGAGTCTGCATTTTTGCCCTGTGGTACATGAGGACATAGGACACGGAGACAAAGGAATCGTGGGGTTCCCTGTGTACCCTGATTCTAGTCCTTCCAAACAGCAGTCAGAGAGGGTGACTTGTTCTGAAGGAGACTCTGAGGAGGGACTGACAGAAGGTGGCCACCTGGTCTGCAATGAGTTCTCACCGAGCAGGGCTGACTATAAACAGGAGTGTTTTAAAATAGCAGGATGATAACGTGAGGGATTCCACAAATGAGCATTTCTCTCTCGAGTTCCCTCTTCTTAAATGGGTTATGAAGTAATGCTCTTGTCTATGCATTTTCCTTTCATTTTGAACTCCCCATCTCAGCCTGAGCAAGAATTTTGCAAGCTTTGAAATATGTCAACATAAAATAAGCTTTGAGACAGCTTGAAAAATGTAAGATTCATAATGGACTCCACTAAAAATATGGTTTGTTAAAAAAACAAACCAGGCTCGATCTTCCTCACTTGGAAAAACAATCAGATGGAACTTGAGCTATCACCATTCTTTTATAGATTCCTGCCCATGAGAAGTCAAGCATTTCCCAATTAAAGCAGGCATATTTGTGATGTTCTTTTTAACCACTCGCCCGATGACCTCTGTGACCTCTTCAAGTTCTACTTGACATTCTTTAAGGTTCTGACAGAGGCTACCTATTCCATGAAGCCTTCCAGACTACTCCTCACATGACAACCTGTCCACTTGATTTTACTCTCAGCTGTGTATTGGCTTGTATTATTCTTGGATACATTCATCAGTATTTTCTCCCCTCTTTAATAGACAAGGTCCTTGGTGGTAGGAATGAAGTATTTTACCTCATGCCTCAGTTTGGGAGTGACATACATTACTTTTTTTAAAATTGGCCTTGTATATATCTTTATTTATTTATTATTGACACAATTACAGATGCCCCCCATTTAACCTCCCATTTGCTCCCCTCCCCCAACCCCCCCCACCTTCACCACAACATTACTTTTCAACTGTAAGGCAGCTGAGAAAGTGTAGCTGTCACATGGGCTCAGGGAGGAGAGGAAATAGCGTATGGGTGAAATCGAGTAATGTTGACTACATGGCTAAACCCACTCAAACTAGCCTCCTTGGCTCTAGCCTTACCTATCCCAATGTAGCCTCTATAATTAAAAAAAAAAAAGGAAGGAAATCATATCATCACACTTTCCAAGTCATCCATTACCTGTAGTATAAAGTCCCAACTCCACAAAAGATCTCCGAGGCCCCTGAGTCAGCCCCTGACCCCCACCTCGCAGCCCCTCAGCAGTCCCTCAGTTGCTCATACAGGCTCTGCTTTGTCCTGCCTGGATGCTTTCCCATGTGACTTCCAGAGCCTGGAATGTTCCTCATCTCTGCCCACGTGGAAAATTCCAGCTCAACCTTTCTTTTAGAAGTCTCTTCTTTGAAGAGCTTTTCTTGGAGCTCCCATGGAACACTCTATAATGGCCCTCCTCACACAGCTGTCACTGGTTGTATGCCAATGTCACTCTCTCCCGTCTGACCTGGCCCTGGCTTAGGGAAGATGCCTCATTCTCCTCAGCTCTGAATCATCTGCTCTAACATTGTGCCCTGCACTGAATGGGCTCTCGGGATGTACTTGTCGGGTGACAACAATTAAGTTGAAATTACACATTGACTCTATCCACATCAAAAATAATGTGACGAATCTCATCTAGTTTAAAACTGGTAAAGTTTTTAGGGGCTTGGGGCAGATTTGATAAACTCATTTCTTGGCAGAGCCTTTGGAATCTGTGGGATATTATTGAAAAGCCAGTGGTGATGGTCCTGAGTAGTAGCTACTAACGGTCATTAATCTTATTTATGACAATAAATCTCTCTTCTTTTCACTAGGAAGTGGAAAGAAACTTTAGGATTATCAAATTTTTGTGCAGTTAGGCTTCAGCAGAATTGCCTCAGGAATCTAGGGACTCCCTCCTCCTTGAACCATGGAGGACTCACGTTACTTATTTTTAAAATTGGGGCTGTGGTTAGTATTTTGTTTGAAAAATGGATTCTGCTGCTATGAAATATTTAAAAAATTACTCTACCTAGTTCAGCTATTTTAGAGATGGATGCACTGTTTAGACATTTGCTGCAGGTTGCACTGTACAGCAACATGAAGATTAGAGAGTATATGATAGAGCGAGACTAGGATACTGACCTTTGCTATTGACCTTGGCTGGCCTTAGTACTTCAGTTTTCTAGCACCTAGCAGTTCCATCATCATAATATTAATGCCCTGTCCTGAACTGAATCGTTTTGATAAGAATATATGTGATAGTGTGCTGAAAACATCTCTACAATTTATTGTATGAGATACCTTACTAATATTCAGGAACTTTTCTCCTCTTTACTAGGATGCAAACAGACAAAAGCCACTTAAAGCTGAGTGCTTTGTAGGAGGTAAAAGGTGGTGTCAAGTTTGAAGTATCTTACTTACTCACTCCAAAGCATTTATTGAACACCTAGTATGTACCAGCAATTGTGCCAGCCCTGAAGCTTCTGCGGCCAGCAAGACGGACAAGGTCTCTGGCCTCCAGCAGCATTTGAGAATGGGCTCTGAAGGCAACTTTCAAAGGGGTTCCTGATGGTGAGGCTGCTGGCGGCACGGTGCCCCTTGCCCATGGCAGCTTTGAAGAAAGCAGTCACTTAGAGGCTTAAGTTCTTGCAAGTTTGTCACTCTTTAGTCAGACTCCTATTGTGTCTTTCTTTCCTTTCTCCTCTGCATTAGCTTTAGATTTGTCCTCCAAATTGCAGGAGGAGACAGAAGGACCGGGTTTACGCTGTACCAAGTCCCAGAGAAAACTTTTGTGATAATGTCAGCATGCTTTCAGGGGCTGACTTTCTACAATGTGTTGTCACTGCCTTGAATTCAAACTTTTCCACCTGGTGGAATCATTTCAGATGGCGAATAAGCAAAATAACTTGACATTAGCAGCAGCTTTTTCTTTCGTTACAAAACCATGAACTTACATACGAAACAAATGTAAATGAGCTCGCATTTTCTGCTCCTTGCTGTAGGTAACTCTCAAGTTTCTGTTTGGGCTCACCCCTCCTGTCCTCTGTTCTGCACTTCTGTAGGCGTCCACTCTCCACACCAGGAATGACATGAGACACAGGCTGGCCAATCAGGAAACCAAATGCTTTGAGTCTCCGTAGGCTCAGGGTGGTGAACAGAAACACCAAATTCTCTTGGTCCCTGCGATTGGTGCAGGCATGAGAAAAAGGTTGCAAGTTTATTTAATCAGAGTGAACGCCAGCCCTTTTGTGTAATATTTCATTAGCCAAAAAGTTAGTTTTTTTTCTGTAAGATGATTCTAGTAGCAGTTAGTTGTCTTTAATTTTTAATTTAAAAAAATTTTTATTGTATTTTTTCCATTATCATTTAGTCCCTTATACTACTCTCCTATTCCCCTGCAATCACCATACTGTTGTCCATGTCCATGAGTCCTTTTTCTCTTCTGCTCTGTTCCTCCACCCCCTAGCCTCCAAGTGCGGTTTTAAATACTTGCACATTGGTATTCGACTCTTGAGGTCTTGATTTTTAATAGATCATATCGTATGAAGGTTTCACATTATCATTTGGAGGAAATTCAGATATTCTGAGATGGAGCGATATCTGGAGATATTCTCTGTTTCTGGGAATTTTGATTTCTATATCCTGTGTTGGATTGCAAGATATGCGCATTAAACTCTCTTCAGGGGAGACCTGCCATACTGCGCAAAACTGGCTCCTAACCACTAATTAAAAAAAAAATCCAACATGACAGGCAGAAAGTTCTGCTCACATGAGCATCACTCAAAGCTCGGGTTCATGGCTGGTTCATCGATACTGCCCTGGAACCGATCTGCTTTCTGAAGGCTCTCAGCTTGCTGAACTGGATTTGTATTGAATATCTGTTGCTTAAACCATTCTCCAGTATCTCATTCAAAAATAATCTAATTCCTGCTGAAGTGGTTGTTCACTGGTGCTTCCTATTATGTTCTACAGGGATTTTTTTAGTTATGTTTTGTCACATCTTGTTCCATTTTGTCATGTTAGCTGATATTTCATAAAGGGAGGGAGCAGGATGAATGAAAAAAAAATCATGCATTAGCATTTGTTTGCTTGGACATTCTAAAACAACTTTCATACCATTTGACCAAAATGCTGCTTTTTAAACTTTAGTACAATATCATTATCACATGTACCACAATTAACAATGTTCCCTAAATACTGTGAATACGCAATTTATTTTAGGTTTTCTTTATTTTTCTCTAAATGTCATTTTACAGTTGGTTCAAATAAGGATCCAAACAAGGTTTATACATTGCATTTAGTTACGTCTCTTGTCTTCTTTCATCCGTGTAAGCCACGCCTTCCCCGTGCTGTGTATTTGTTGAAGGGACCGGGTAGTTTGTTCTGTAGAATGCCTCACATTTTAGACGTGAGATGGCTTCCTTTGGTGCCCTTTAACTCACTACTTTATTCCTTTTATTTTCCTATAAACTGGTTGTTAGGTTAGGTCTAGGATTAATTAGATTCATGCTCGTTTTATTTAGGCAAGACTGGTTGTACTTCCTATTCTATTATGTCAGGAGTCACATAACGTGTACTTCTTTTAGAGGTGCTAAGGTTGAGCAATGGGTTTGGGTGCTGTTGGCCTCACCCATTTATTATAAGGTTCACCCTCATCCATTTAGTTAATGGTTTTACCACCCATTGACAATTGTTGCCTGCATTCAGTCTTTCATTAGGAGCCTCAAATGGTGCTTTATTATTTCTGCTTTATTAGCTAGAAATTTCTCATGAAGAACTCTCCTTCTGTCATAGATGCTGTAACTATATACAGAGAAAGGGAAGTAGCCAAACATTTCAAAGCATGATTGACTTTATACCGGGGGACCCAAAGGGTCATCATGGCCTGCTATTGTAGTAAGGACACACGGGGCCTCAGTGATAAGTGGAGTTCTAGCCCAGATCTGGTTCATAGTGGGTCCCCTGGGAACATAAACACACCTGGAAACATTTAGTAGTTGGTTCCTTGGCTTCTGGAGCAAGAGCTCTTGCGTGGAGAAAGGCAAGTGGAAGTCTCTGAAACTGCCCTCCCCTGCCAGCCAAGAGAGTAAATCAAAACCAATATTGCTTCACAGGGGAATGATAGAGAAGGCTGCCACCTTTAAAGGTCTAACACATGCGAGGATGGTGGCCCCTATTATGTCCATATTTAATCATTAGTTTGATCCTTACAAAAACCAGGTGATCATGAAAGATAATAGTAGATCCTTACATACTCAACCAATTAGAAGCCCTTATGTAAGGCTGCTCTTCCAGATGTAGTGTCTTTGCTAAAACAGATTGACCTGGCCTCAGGTATACAAGAGGTATGCAGCCACTGATCTGGGAATCTGGTAAAGGATTTCCCCCTACCCGTATCAGAAATAGTTGGCATTCTCTTGGAGTGGACAACAGGTGGCAAACCTTGCCCCATGGTTATCTGGATGGATAAAACTATGTAGGAAAGGTTGTGAAAGTTTTAAACCTGGGGGAAAGGAAACCTCAACTACTCCTTTGCTGGTTTTATGGGAAAGGAGCAAGTCTCTGCCATTGGTTTTGTTTCTGATCAGAAATCCTCTGTACCTGAAGACCTAGTGAAGGTCATCTGTAAGACCTAGTGAAGGTTGCCTATAACCAGTTGGGGAGAATGCCTTTGCCATTTGAGGCCCAGGAAGAGTCATTCAGGGCTGATGAGTGTTTCAGCCTGAGGCTAAGGAGCATGCCTCTGCCAAGAGACCGGGCCTGAAAGAGTACGTCTCTGTGGAGGCACCAGTGGTTGTATCGGTGCAAGAGAATGTCTCTATCTGTGTACTGTTCTTCTAGAACTCTGTGTTTTGGATTTTGCTCTGTATCTGCTCTGAAAAGGAAATTGAGGATTCCAGGGAAGGTTAAAACTTCACACTCAGTAGGAAAGTGAACAAGGGAAAGTGTGAGCTATATAAATGAAGAGGGTATATGAAAGGATATCAGAAGGAAAAGGATTTTCCTTCACACTTTGTATTTTTCTCCCTACCTGATCCCTCCAGAATCTGGAATTCTGCAGCAGTGAGAGATGACATAAGGTTCCTTTTCATAAATCCATTGAGACCAGTCATTAATGATGGTTTGTTAACCAAGATTTTGACTGGACTATCACGCCTTCAGGAGGCATGTCTGGGTTCTGGTCATCACCAGAAAACCCTGAGAAACTGGGATTGACTTGCAAAGCTGGCGAAAGCCCCCACAAAAAAAAAGCACCTGGTACTTTGGTTGGCTGTGCAGTTCGTGGCAGTCTTTCTGGGGAAGGAACGAAGGTTTTCCTGAAAGATGGCAAAAAAAAAAAAAAAAAAAAAGGAACCTGAAGGCACAATGGAAGCTTCAAGGATTTGAGTGAAACAACTGGTACAGGCGAAGCCAGATGGCAGATGTGTGGCTCTGCTTCTGTGCCCTGAGGGACAGACTGAAAAGTCAGTCTAAAGGTTTCCTGTGTGAGTTCCAGCAAAGCGGACTTATAGATCATAGGTGATCCAGGCTGCTCTTGGTGTGTTTATGTTTATGCAGATGAACAGCAAAACTAAAAGCTGGACTCAATGTAGTCCCTTTAAGAACAATGAGGGTGATCTTAGGGAGAAAAATCTTGGTTCAAGGAAAATCTCAATGCTCAGTATTGGACATGGGAATGGCACAGCTAACTGTCTTGAAACTTTGTTTTCATTTGAAAGTTGAAACTGGGTTTGGAACATCACCAAAGATGTTCAATTTACAGGCATGAAGGACCTGTCAAATTGCCATTGTTAGATGTCATTGCAGCAAGGGGCTTGCAATAGGATGTCTTCCCAAAAGACAGCCTCACACGCACAGAGACTGGCTTGGGGATTGTTGTGTAAATTAACATGTGTTCTTCCTTCTGTTTTTATAGGGCGTATGCCTAGGACCTCATTATGTGAGTGATTGGTTGCAATATAGGTCTCACTTAAGGAGCCCATCCTCGTCATCGCCCCCTGAGACTCAATGGTTTGACTGAACTAAGTGGTTGGGTTGGGGCCGTCTGTGGGTTTCACTTTAGAACTGATTTTCCCTTTTCTGTCCTAAAGGCTTAGACAGAAAGGGCCCAGAAATCTAAAAGGAGGGAAATCCCAATATATTCCCCTCAGCCCAAGTTAAGTATAGTGGGCCACGAAGGTTTTGGATAGATGTAGCATGTCTTGTACACCCTCCTCCAGATAAGCCATTCTTTACCTCCAGAATACGACAAGGATGCCAACTGTCCAGTAATGCCAGCCTTTGGACATCAAGCCTGAAACTTCCTGGTGACAGCCAACTGATCCGGATTATGTAAGGTCCTTCCCCTTACAAGGGGGACTCCCTCTGTGCTGCCCCACCCCCTTTCAGGGCACCCCTGACCCAAGGGTAGGTAGGATGATATCCATGTCCAGCCGGAAGTAGTTACAAGAAAATGTGACCATTGTCCTTCATATGATTATAAAGGGGTTGTACATCTGAAAGGAGGGATTTGTAACAGGGTGAAGCCAAGGCGGGGGTGGGCCAAATGGGGATTTGTAATGGGGTTCAGGACTTGGTGTCCAGGAAATACTAGAAAAAAAATACATAGAATGTTCTCACCCCTACAAGTTTGAACTGGAGGATGGGACGCATGGAGCAGGGCCATTGAGAGTTGTTTTGAATAGCAACAGTTTTGCAGATAACCTCTAGAATGGTCGTTTAACATATCTATAACCTCTAACTTGTTTCACAGATATGTTAAACAGCTGTGGCCATGCTTTGAGCCAGGGGGATGGGAGTGATTTCAACCCATGATGTAACTGGGAGGCAACTCCCCCTGATTACAGTGCCTGTGTGAGAGCTTGGAGATGATTGGCTCCACACCACAGGGCCACACCTGCCCGGACTTACTATGGCATCCCAGTAAAGCTGGAAAAATACAGGAATGCTGGCAGCTGTGGCCAGTTGTGGGAGGAATTGGAAATGGTTTGGCAGAGGAAGATTGGCTCTGGGATTTAAACTCAGGCGCGGCAGCCATGCGGCGTCTTTTTGGGACCACACAGCTTTGGCAGAGAAGAACCACAGATTTCTATTTCTTTTTCTGAGATACAGTACCCTGGACTGGGCAGAGGGGGAAGGAAGGACTGTGCATTTGTGGGTATTCTAAAAGACTTTGGGATCTCAATGAAGACATTAAGTTATTACTCTTAAGTTTGTATAACTCTTTAAATTAATAATCCCTTTCCTTTTCACCAATCTCTGGCATTGAGAGACGTCTTTCCCTGGCAGCGGGCAGGACAAACCTAGTAAGGGGTGGGTCCGTACTTCCCTGGAGTACAAGGGTGGGTCCATTTGGTAATAGTATATCATTCACCCCCCCACCCCGGGTCTGTTCTGTAATAGTCACCTGTTCTATGTTATAATATAGTCAAAGGAACCTGGTCCACCTGGACATTCAGAACATAACACTGATCTACTCTACTGACGACAACATGCCAACCAACCAAATGACTAAGAAGTGGCAAGTAAATTTAGAGGACTGATAACATATGTGGACTCCAGAGGATGGGAGACAAACCATACAAGATTCAAGGGCCTGCCTTATCAGTCAAACCTTCAGAGGTCCAGTGGTCTAAGAATGTACCAAGACATCTTCTTCAGAATAAAGGACAATTTACTGCATCTAGTACCTAGAGGTAGTGTATTTCAAAAGTGGGTATTCTACGGCTAAGAGGCAAAGTGCACTGTTGAAAAGAATTGAAAGAATTTAGCAACTAGTCAGATCTACTCTTTGCACACACATGGAGACAAAGATGATGCTGAGGTTTTAGTTCTGAGAGATGGAGACAGTGGTGGTGCTAGGAACTCAATATTTGCACAAAAGATGGTAAGTTCCATTTTAGACAAATTTAGTTTGGCATGCTTGTGAATAGTTGGACATGCTGGGCTAGAGCCAGTAAGAGATGTTACGGCTAGAAGTAACATGACTATAATAGTGATTCATAATTATTTATAGGAAACCAGTGATGCATTTAAAGCTGGAGCTAAATCTTAGCTGTGTGGCACAAGAAAATTAATAAATGACTTCTTAAGGTGCTAAATTTATATCCAGAGAGAACATGTAGTTTATTTGATATGAGTGTCATCAACATGGGTATAATTGTTGAAGCTATTCAGTCCTTCGTTTACTCATTTATTGGTTCATTTACTTGATGAGATTTCTCATGAAGAGAAAGGGCATAACAGCAGTTTCCATTGTAGATGTATATCAGAATCAGCTGGTGAGCCTTAAAAAAATTGACTGGCTGCTCTCGATCCTAGACACACTGAACCAGAAACTCTAAGAGGAGGGATTGATGCATATTTCTTCCCAAAGTGCCACAGGTTATTCTGACATTCAGCCAGAATTGAAAACCATCAACTGAGTGAAAAAACACATCCCTGGTGAACAGCTCATTTAAGATGGAAAAAGAGCTAGAGAAAGACACAGAGCATGAGGAGCTCAGCAGCACAGAAGATGGTTTAAAAGAGGAGAATGTCATAGAATCCAGGGGAAAAAAGAACTTGAATGATGTGTGTGTGTCTAGGAAGTGGGTGGAGGACAAAATGAACTTATAACTAATGTTAGGTAGCGGGTGGAGGGACTGAACAAAAAGGAAAAAATTCTCACGGACACGGACAACAGTGTAATGATTGCAGAGGGGAGGGGGCAAAGGGGGTAAAATGGTACTGGAAAAAATTAAGAAAAAATAAAAACAAAATAAAAACAAAAAACCAAAAATGAACTTATAACTAATGTTAGGTAGGGAGGTGTGGTGGAGAAAGAGGAGCGGCAGTGATCTTTATTGAGAAAGAAGAAGGCAGAGGAGGCTTTGTGGAGAGAAGGAATATGTGTATTGTTTTTATAGGAAGAAGTTGCATCTTAAATGCTCAGAAACTTCTTTAAAAATTTCTCAAAATAGATGAACTTCAGACTGAAGAGGTATTTGTGGATGGGTGTGAAGGAGGAGAAGGGTGGGACTATGAAAGAATAAAGTCCCTGGGTTTTGGTCTAGAGCAGGTGATAACTATTTCTTAAGGCAATGGAGCAAACTGGTTCCTCTTCCCATGTCGAAAGTCCCTGGGTGGGTTGGATCCAGCCAGGCCCTATCCCTATGCCAGATGCACTTGTTTATTTCTAGTTCTTTTAGGAACCACATTAGAGAGGACGCACCCTTTGGGTCCCCTTGAAAGATCCTGTAAAAATGAAAGCACTCCCTTGTAAGTAAAATATCCCTGAATACAACAATATTTGGATAATTATAGTCTCCCAGGAGCCTAATCCTTAAATGGCTGAGATAATTATAGCATCCCAGGCCTGTGGCACTTCTCTTTTAAGAACCTAATCCCATGGGCAGAGGGAAGTGGGGACCCCAGGATGCTTCTTCTGCTGAGCGCCCCCCAGCCAATACCCTACTTTGGACCACTCTTCTAGAAAGTAAATCCCGTGAGACTTACAAGCAAACTAACCAGGAGATCAGCATAAGGCAGTGTGCATGAATGAGTGCAATTATTTCTGACAAACAGAAGGCAACCTTGTGTGTAAACAAGTGAGGAGAGAAATGATTCTTTGGGACTACACCTGATAGTTGGTTCTTTCTGTCACTGTCTTAGGCAAGAAAGGCTCCAGTCAAAGTTCATGAATTTTTTGGTGTGACTTTTATGTTATCGTCTCATTTAGTCCGGGAAGCTAGTTGCAGAGAGTATGGCATTTTTACCCATGACCATGTTGCTCTGTCAAAAGGACAGACAAAAGGAAAACAAAAATGTAGCTCTGGGCTGCTATGAGAGGCCTCTTTTAAACTTGAAAGCCAGTACGCTCATGCGGGTGGCTTGGTGTAGCCATCATTCTTACTGGGAAAAGCAGCCAAAGTGAGTCTTCAGTGGATGGGCAGTGAGAGGTGTCCCGCTTGTCCATGAGTGACAGGCTCTCTGTGTCTTTCAAAGGGTGGTACGGCATTCCTTTACTTCTGGATGCTTTTCTCGTTGTAACTTACATTCTGTGAATTTGCTCTTGAATGAAAGTGGCTCTCCGAGTGATTTAAAGTCCTTCTGAGGACTGCATATTTTGTTTTATTAACTAGCCTGTAACCTCCCCAAGGATAGCACTGTGGTTGATAAGATAGAGGAGAAGACTCTTGAGCCTGTTACACACTGTCTCCGGGCCTTACCCCACGGTTTACGGGAACACGCTACGTTTTCCTTTTACAACCTGCTACTGTTTTGTTCCCACAATTAGAAGAGGTTGCTATGACTCACTTTACTCACAGGGCTCTTTCCTCTTGAGGCTTGGTAAGGATGCTTCTCTAGTTTGGCTGACTTCTGTGGGCTCTGGGTGATCTTTATAGATAAGAATAATTAACTGTATAATGACCTCTATTTCATGAACTGGTAAAGGAAGGGAATGTGCAAACGTGTCTCTAAGATCCCTTTGGGTTCTATACAGTTGGGTTTGTTTTTGCATTGACATCCTAAGACAAAGTTTAATTTATAAATTAGGCACCACGAGAGATTAACAGTGACTGATAACAAAATAGAGCAATTATAAAAATATACCATCATAAAAGGGGATATACATGTGGTCACTCGTTTCAGGGGATTGCTTGCTGAAGTCTTTGTAGACTACAATGTAGAAGCTCAATGCTTTCAGGGGCAACACCTGAACATGTGTTGCCATCAATCGGACCATATCTTCTCTTCATGTCTTCCACCCACGAATGTAATGCCTTTTCCACCTTCACTGAGTACTTATCAGGCTCTGTGGCCATACATTTTGCAGTCTGAGTGTGACAGTGAGTGATATCTTTTTCCTTTTTCACAATTTATTCTTACTGTAGATCTTAGCAAACACAGCATACATTTTTTTTCCTTATTAAGTTAAGAACTTTCACCTCTTCACTTCAAGGAAGCACTTCATGGCTTCTCTTTGGCATATCTGAATCACCAGCATCGCCACTCTTGGCTTTGGGGCCATTAGTAAGTAAAATAAGTGTTACTTGAACATAAGCACTGCGATGCTGTGACAGCCACTCTGATAACTGAGACGGCTACTAAGTGACTTACGGGCAAGGAGCGAATATAGTGTGGAGACACTGGACAAAGGGATGATTCGTGTCCCCGGTGGGGTGAAGCAAAACAGCTCAAGAATCATCATACTACTTATAATGGTGTACAATTTAATCATTTATTTCTGGAATTTTCCACTTGATATTTTCTGACCATGGTTGACAGTAGGTATTTGAAACCACAGTAAATGGAACTGTGGATAAGGGGGGGACTACTGCATATCTTTTTATTGTGGCAAGAACATATAACATAAGAACTACCCTCTTAACACGTCCGTAAGTGCACAATTAGTATTGTTAACCATAGCCCAGTGTTGGACGGTGGATCTCTAGAACTTACTTGTCTTGCATAAGTGAAACTTCAAACCAGCAACTCTGTTTTCTTCTCCCTCTAGGCCTTGGCCACTGCCATTCTACTCTCTGCTTCTATAAGTTTGACTATTTTAGGTTATTAATAAAAGTGTAGTGATGGAGTGCTTGTCTTATGACTACCTTATTTCACTTAGCATAATACCCTCAAGTTTCATTCATGTTGTTGCATATGGCAGAATGTCCTTCTTTAAGTCTGAATAATACTCTGTTATATATATACATATATATATCATTTTCTTTGTTGATAGCCATTTAAATTGTTTCCATGTCTATGTTTTTACATAAAACTTTAGCATCTAGGAGATAAGCATTTCTTTACTTGATATATTGTATTGTTGTTAACACCTAACTTTAAATACTTTAACATTCCAGGAGCAAAGCCATAGATCCCTATTGTAGACTATGAAGCCCACCGAAATCTGGCTTTGTCTGCGTCTCCAGCCTCATCTCCCGCCTTTGTCTTCCTTCCCCTTACGCTCCAGCTTCGTAGAACTCCATGAGTTTGCTCAAACATCAAATTGCCTTATGTTTCTTTGCCTCTACTTACCTTGCTCTCTCCCAGGAATCTCTTTTCCTTTCCTCAGACTCTATCCAGGTGATTCCTCTGCAAATGTGAAGACTCAGCTCATGTTTCACCTCCTCCAGGCAGCCTTCCCTGAATTTTTTTTCTCCTCACCCTCCTGCACTTCTCCTCTCCTCCCATATTACCCTGTTTGGAGCTTTATCATTTGACTTTCTGTAACAAATTATAATTATCAGTTTTTATATCTGTAGCTGTTACTAGACCTTGGATACCTTGAGAGAAGTGAAATTTTATCTCTGTATCCTCAGGGACTGGAGAAATGTCTAGAAGAGTACTAAATACTCAACCCACATTTGTGGACCTGACTACTGAAAGTTACTTAATTTTTCTGAGCCTCTGCTTGCTCATCTGTGAAATGGGGATGACAGTATCTTTGTTGAAGGATTTCTGTGATGAATGATAAAATGTGGGTGTTAGTTTAGCACTGGCAAATGAAAAGAGCTCAGTGAACAGTGGCCCTCATTCTTATCAATGAAAGTGCAATGGTGGCATGCCAGAGAAGGCCCTGCTCTAATTGTGGGCTGGAAACCATAGCCCAAGAGTGAGGATGGGGCTTGCCGGGGCATCATGGGGTCAGCTCGACTCAGGCCAGGTCAGTGGGATGACACAGAGGCTGGGTCCCAGCTCATGTACACAGCCACTCTCACTGACAGGTGGTTGCTGGTGATCACGGTTCACAGATTCTTGAAGAAACCACCTTTCATTTATTCCACAGAGCCATCAGGTGACTCACAAAAGTCATGCAACAGAGTGGAATTAGGTCAAGTGCACTTACTTTCTGCAGGACCTGCAGTTCTCTCGGAGGTGCAGCAAATGGTCCTGGCTGATGCTGCTTCAAGGGCTCAGCCTGCTAACGCATCACATGCAAGCTGCGGCTGTTGTTGGCATGCGCGTAGAGCAGTGCTGTGCGGGACTTCCACCGTTCACCCTCAGCTGGCCGGGACCCAGCCACTTTGAACATGCAAGTGACCAAGACTGGAGTCTTTCCAAAGAAGGAAGTGAATCTTAGAGTACACAAAACAAGATTAGGATTTAAGTCAAATGAACAAACAAACAAACAGAAGACTAAAATCCCAGTGAACAAATAAAATTTGGAAATTACCACACACAAATGACTCCCAGAACTTGGTTAGATTACTTCAGAATTTGTCTGAAACTCCCACACTTTTGATATGTATAGAATGGAAGATTTGGGTTTTGGAGTCAGGAAGACCTGGTTTTAAGTCCCAGTGCTCCCATTTATTATTTTTGAGATGTTGAACAGATTATTTTACCGGTTTAAACCTCAGTATTCTCATCTGTAAGTGGGGCATAGCAAAGGGAACTACTTATTTCGAGAATTAACTAAGATGGTATATGGAAAGGCTTAATATAGTGTCTAGCACATGGAAAGTGCTTTATAAACTTTAATTATTATGAACAATATCTTGACAGTGAAAACAAATATTTAGGACCATTACATCTAAATATCAGAAGCTAAATTGTATACAGCATTTTTTATTATAAAAGCAGAAAAATTTTTGAAAGACTATGAGCAATAATGTTTTATACAAAAATTAGCCAACATACCCTGATTATGTGGTAGAACCGAGGGCATATAGAAAAATAATGTAGTGGCAGATTCCTATAGAGAATCAAATATTTTGTATTATGCATAAGTGAGAGAGAACATCCAGAAAATTTTACACAAGTTGTTTCTGTGATTTAAAGAAACAACAACCTTTCAGTTTTTATTGTTGAGCTACATTCAGAAGACATGTAGAAGGTATGTCAAATGACTTTTCCGGAGTTCAAACAACCTCAGACTTCCTGTTAACCTTGCCTGCCCAAAACGTGCTTTCATCTTAGTAAAAGAAAGCTCCATTGAATGAAAAGCATCGTAGTGGTCTGTACTAGTTGTTAGCTGCTATAACAAATCACACACACACACAAACTTATTGTCTAAAAACAATACAAATTTATTCTCTTACAGTTCTGGGGGTTAGGGGTCTGATACGGGTGCCACTGACTCAAGCTGTTGGCAGGGTGGCATTCCTTCTGGAGACTTTAGGAGAGAATCTGTTTCCTCACCTTTTCCAGTATCTAGGGGCCATCCACTGTTCTTGATTTGTGACTCTGACCCTCCATCCTCAAAGCCAGCAACCTTGGGCCGAGGTCCTTTTCCTGCTTCCAACTCTTCGGTTCTCATTCTTCTGCCTGCCTCTCCCACTTGGAAGTGCCCCATGAATAGCTGGGCCCATCTGGGTAATCCAGGATCATCCCTATCTCAGATTCAGTGGATTATCAAGTCTAATTCCATCTGCAACTTTAAGTCTCCTTTGCACTGTAGACTAACATACACACAGGTTCTAGAGATTAGGATATGAACGTCACTGGGGAGGGGGGAGGGGCATTAATCTGCCTACCACATAGTCCAGGGAGTTTTGCAGCATTGGTGTTAGCAACATTGGCTAATGAAAATGATATTTCTCCACTTTCCTTGAGAGTGCTTTGCTTGGTTGCTATGAAAAGGGTCTCTAAATATTTTACATGGGTTTTTAGAACATCCATGAAATAGAAGGGTGTGTTGAATGAGTGAAAGTTATACTTTATCAAACATAGGAAACTCATCAGTATGAGAGAATGAGCATGCAAGCATGCACATAGAAAGCCATCTAGAAATCAAGTTCATTTTCCTGACTCACTTCTAAACAATACTATAAATGAAGCCACTTTAAAATGGAGCTGGAGCTGCCATTCAGGTCTTACACTCAAACTTTGGAAAGTTAAAACTGGGCAAAATAATCTTTGCACTGGGCCTGAGCAATATTGTGTCCCAAAGAACTGTTTGCAGAGGTTGAACAAGAAAGCAGTTATTATGACCACTGGACTGATGACTACTGTGCTGAAAATGAAAAACATTGTTTAGAATTAACACTACAATGTTGTGGGCACCAATAGAAATTCCTTTATTTGCCTTGGCTGGTGGGGCTCCATGGATTGAGTGCTGGCCTGCAACCCAAAGGTCACCAGTTCAAGTCCCAGTCAGGGCACATGCCTGGGTTGTGGGCCAGGCCCCTGGTTGGGGACGTGCAAAAGGGAACCAACTGATGTATCTCTCATGCATCAATGTTTCTCTCCCTTTCTTTTTCCCTCCATTTCTCTCTCTAAAAATAAATAAACAAAATCTTAAAAAAAAGCAATTCCTTTATTCTTTTGATGTAACTGTTCCCCTTTCCTTTCTAATAAATACCCATTGCCTTTGTCTCCTAATCTGAACAGTATTCAAGCTTCTGTCTAAATTTGTGCATCCTGAATAGCTATTCTTATTGATCTCAAATAAACTCTTTTTTTGATGGGAAAAGTATTTTATGGAAATGAAAACTAAAAAAGCTGGAGTAGCAATACTTAAACAAAATAGATTTCAAAACAAAGGCCACAATAGAGGTAATTAAGGACCCTACATAATGATAAAGGGATCAATCCAACAAGAGTGTATAAGTCTTATAAACAGGTGAAAATGGAGACAACTGTACTTGAACAACAATTAAAAAAAAAATTTATACCCTCAACACAGGAGCACCTAAATTTGTAAAGCAATTATTCTATGGAGACTTTTAACATTCCATTGACATCAATGGATAGATGATCTTGAGACCTTGAATCAACAAGAAAATGGTGTTTTCTTTCTTTCTTTTTCTTTCTTTCTTCCTTCCTTTCTTTCTTTCTTTCTTTCTTTCTTTCTTTCTTTCTTTCTTTCTTTCTTTCTTTCTTTCTTTCTTTCTTTCTTCCTTTCTTCCTTTTCTTCCTTTTCTTCCTTTCTTCCTTTCTTTCTTATTGTTCAAGTACAGTTGTCTCCATTTTCACCGCACCATGCCTAGCCCCAAATAAACTCTTACTGCTCCTCACTTTAGAAGACCTTTTAATTTTTAAGTTAACACACTCTGCAACCTTGGCCAATTGCTCAACCTCTCTATGCCCATCTCTGAAGTTCAGTGTACCTTCCTCATTTTCGCCACAGAGGCAAAAGAAACTAAGTTTAATTTGAATGGTGCTTCCCCAAGTGTAGACTCCTAGGGGACTGTAGTATGCATTTAGACACTTTTTGTTGTATGTGACAGAAAGCCTACCCCAAACTGGCTTAAACAATAAGGGGGATTTTTTTTTTTTTAATCTCAGAAGATGTCCTAATTGGGTCAGATTTCAAAAGTGGATGAACAATCGTGGCTCCAGGTCTGTTTCTCCGTGATTTTGCTATTTCTGGTCCCCATCATTTGTCATCACAGTTCTCAGGCTGACCTATATCATGGTGGCACAAACGACAGTAGCACTTCAGGGCTTTGATATTCCAAAGCAAGTGTCCTCAGGTTTGCTCTCATTGGTTCCCAGATGTCACACCCACTCCTGAGTCACTAAGGATGGTCAGGGGAATAGAACATACAGACTGATTAAGTACTCAAAGCTGCACTTGGTAGGGTAGAGGAACTGTCAGCTTCTAGGATGGATATCAGGATGGGGGGAGGAGGTAGCATGAATAAAAATCTTAGAGGGATGAATGAATGAATGAATGTTGGGTCCACAAATAACAAGTATCCACTATAGTCATGAGGGAAGTTGTTATTTGAAAGAAGGTGTGATTTCTTGTAAGCTGGTAGAATTAGGTCAATTCAATCTCTATAACCATGTCTCAAAAACATGGGAAAAATTACAGAAGGTTTCCATAATGCCAACATAACTGTGGAATAGTTAATCAGAAACTTTGTAAAATTGTGTCATCTAAATAAAAGTTATTATTATATCCTTTTGTTAAAGGATTGTATAGAAAAAATTGGCTTCCCAACAATGCCTCATAGTTTTAGAAAAAGATTGAGAACTTCTGCATCAAGTTCCAAAAGAAGGTTAGTGGTTAATGGTTGAGTTATACAATACTCACAAAGCCAGGGCTGATTCATAATGTGTTCAGATCTCTAAAACTTTAAGTGTACCATCTGCCCAGCTGTTCCCCAGTCCTTCCTTTCTGTTTTAAAAATAAAACTACCAGTTTATAAACAACTTTCATACCAAAGGCTTGACCCCCTGGGTGATAAGTGACAAGAGAAGTGTACTAATGGACATTTTAAGAGTTCCACATCAGCCGACGTACCCTGTCTCAAACTGTCTTGGGGTTATCAGTATAATCTTTTAAAAATTACTTTCTAAACAAACTTAACAACTAAGATGATTGGTATAAGGAAAAGAAAGTTAAAGCCAAAAATATTTCAAATGTAGCTTTAAAAAGAATGATGGCCCATACATTACCGATTGGTTTCTGAACTCCCGACATTTTCCTGTTTTCTTTGCAGAGCAGAAGAGTTTTCATCTGCTCTCGTGTCTTTGACCTCCTGGCACACATCACAATCTTTAAAAAATGTGAATATTATAAACAGTATTCAAAATTACTCTTGCACCTGACACTGTGTTAGGTGTGACGATAAACAAGGTAAACAGATATAGTCTTTCCCATAAAGCAGCTTTTATTTTATATCGGAGTCTTAACTAGTTTTTCAGTTAAATTGATGCATTGACTTCCTGTATTTTCCTCCTCTCTCTCTATCTCCAGAGACCCCCCAAAAGGAAAGAAGAAATATATTAGATGAGAAATTTAAACCAATTATTGGAATATTGAAAACAGAACAAAGAATTGTACCTGTAATAGTAGGATAGAGGAGGTTACAACCTAAATTACCTATTAAGAGGGATGCTGATGAGGAACCAAGAAGGACATTGAGGACAGGCAAATCAATTGTCCCCTGCAAACCTGCTCCTATAATACTTAAGTGTTTACAGGTGCCAGGAAACCCTAAGGGCAGGAATGAACTGTGGAACTAAGAACAGGAGATGCTGAATTGAAATTCTGTAGAGGGAACCATTGAACCCCAAGATCTCCTTGATGTGTTAACAGATTTTATCCTCCAAATAGCAATGAAAGTTTATTATTTGGAATCATTGAGGGATGTCAGATAAGATTGTAGGGAGGATGTTGAACCGAAGCAGAGGATTAAGTAAAAATTTCCATAATGATATATGGAACCATTAGGATATTTCCTCCCCTTTTCCCTCTGTAAACATAAATAGCCAGGGATCTACGCCTCAGACAGGACATGGGAGAAACTGTTCTTTGGAGGGAAATTGCTCTTGAGAAAATGCTTTCACATACTGATAAGAAGTTCCTTACAAATAGCTGACACACTTCCCAAGGGTGGAAGCTATGAACCCACAAGTCCTGAATCTGCACAGAATTTCCAAATAGCTTATTTAAACATCTCTGACTATAGGAAACTTCAAACACAGATAAAAGTAGGGGGAATAATACAGTAAACCCTCATGCAACCATTGTTCAGTGAGAACAATTAGCAACTCATACCCACTCTTACCATCTATATACTTTTACTTACTTTTACCCACCTATATTATTCTGAAGCACGTCTCAGATATTTCATTATTTACCCTTACATTTTTTAGGTTGTATCTTATTTTTTTCTAAAGATACTGACTCTTTAAAAAGAAACCGGAATACTAATATCAGAACTGAAGTAAATTAACAATAATTCCTTAATATCATCCAATACCTAGTCAGTGTTCAAATTTCCAATTGTCTTATAAATGTCATAATTTTTATAGTTTGTTTGAAACAGGCTGAAATTCATTTTACTCATTGCAATTAGTTGATATGTCTTTTAATCTTTTTATATTAATAGTGTTCCTTTTTAACTTTCTCTTTTCATCTGCAATTTATTTGTTGAAGAAATAAGGGTTTCTTTCTTGGACAGTGTCCATATTGATTTAATGGTTGCATCCATGTGGTGTAGTTTAACATGTTCCTTTGTTTTGCTTATTTCCCCAAAATTGGATCTAAAGGCCTGATCATATTTAGGTTGAATTCTCTTGGAAAGAAATTTCAAGGTGGTATTGCATTTTTCCACTAAGGCACATGCTATCTGGTTGTCTTTCTGCTTTTTGATATTAGTAGTTGTTTGTACTCATCAATTTATTAGGGGATGTAAAATGGTGAAGTTCTCCCAGTCCGTCTCTTATTAGTTAGAATATTTCCATAAAGAGAAACTTCCTCTCATTAGACATTTGCTTACATCTAGGGGTATGATACATGCTTGATTTTTTTCTTTATTTGAAGTTTTCTAAATAATGAGGGGGTTCATTAATATCCTCCAATGATGGCCAATTATGTTTTATTTTGCTTCACTGTTCTTATGAATTCATGGATTTAAACATATTTAATGTGTTCCAACCTGTTGCTATTATTATCTGATTGAAGCTTAAATTGTCCCATTTTTGGTCAGTGAGTTTTGCTAATGAATCCTCTGACATAAGGAATCATTACATCAGAATCAGAGTTTCTTTGCTATTTGGAATGAAAGAATGATCCTGGCTCCCTTTGATATTTCTTTCTTTAAGTCACAGTCACTGGAGAAAAGCATCTAACATGAAAATGAGAAATATCAAAAGAAAAACCCAAAAGGAGCAAAGACAAAACAGCAAATCATAGGGACTTTCAAAAATACCCAGTGAGATCACTAGGATGAGAGATAAAGCAAAGGAAATCTCTCAGGGGAAAAAATAAAAAGGAAAACTGATCATACTTAGGTCCTATCATAAGACTGTAAGAAAAGAATAGAAAAGTCAAAGGAAGGAAATTATTTAAAAAGAATTCTGCCACCCCCACCTCTAAAGCTTCCCAAGAAGAAAACTATAAATATTTAGACTGAGAGATTCCAGTGAGAAACAAGTACAATGAATGAAAATAGATCTAAAGTACAATATCTGGAAATTTCATGAAGTTCCAGAATGCCAAAAATAAAGAAAAGATCCCCCCAAACTAGTTACATACAAAGAAACAAAAATGTGAAAAGCTTTGGAGTTCTCAGCATTAAACACTGCAAGACAATACAGGGACTTCTTTTTTGTTAAAAAATATAATTTAATATAAAATTAAACAATTGAAACTTTCATTTTTGTACAATCAGTCAAATGTATTTTCAAACATATTTATGTGTGTGGACCTATAACACCCCACTCTCTACATGCAATTTTTGTGCTTTTTAAAAAAATTTTATTTATTTTTTTAGATCTCACTTAACAGAAGGGAACAGAGGGAGAAACATCAATGTGTGGTTTCCTCTCACATGGCCCTCACTGGGGACCTGGCCTGCAACCCAGGCATGTGCCCTCACTGGGAATCAAACCGGTGACCCCTTGGTTCACAGCCCGCGCTCAATCCACTGAGCTACACCAGCCAGGGCCAATTTTTGTGCTTTATATACAACTCTTAAAAGGTCAGTGGGGCTTGGGATGAACTTTGAGTAATGAAAAAAATTTGTGCACGACAGAAGAGGAAATGACATTTCAAGTAGAAGGAATAACATGAACAAAGACGAGAAGGTCATCACATAATAAGTCTTGTCTGATCCTGAGGAGGGTTTATTTGGAGGATTAAGGGGAAAAAATGGGAGTGTGGAAACAGATTTTTTGAGTCATATGAGTTTGAGTTTTGGGTCTACACTCAATGACTCTGCAATCAGGGGCAGCTTTCTTATTTTCCCCAAGTGTTAATTTTATTATCTTTAAAAATGGGGGTAGTAAAAATATGGAATAATATAATCTAAGTAAAGGACTTAGAAAAATGCTTGGTTATAGTAGCATCAAATAGTAAGAATAATATAGTAATAGTAATAGTAGAATAAATATATTTTTAGAATTGAGGCAGTAATAATCTGTAGTTCTCTCAACGGTCAAACTCTATACACACAACACGCGCACATTTAAGATAGATTTATCTGTCATAAGGAAGTCATATAAGTTGGGTTGAAATCATCACCAGGAAGTTACTAGACTAACCCAAGTATGAATCTTTTTATACAATTCTTTCCTCTCAATTTCTTATCTTTAAATTTTGCAATATATTACTATTTATCAATGGGTTTTGAAAGTTTCTGTTAAATCCTCCAGTTGTTTTTATACAAGTACTTCTCATTAATTCTGGGGGTTTTGCTGATGTGATCTGTTGTTTTCTCAGGTGGCATTCAAGTTAATGCTCCCATGTGGCAGGTGAAGACCTACGCAGCGAAGGCAGTCAGTCCTCCCTTTCACCAGGAGCCTTTTGAGCAGGCCCACAACCTCTCCTTTCTCCTCCAGCCTCTGCGGTCTTTTAGGCGGGAGGAGAGAAACCATGGGCCCTCTCTTTTTACGTTTTCCAGGAGTACTGAGATGGTGTAGAGGTGGACCTGATCTTTTCCAACATGCTACCTCACAGCTGCTTCTTACTTCACAGCCTGAATCCTTCTTTACATCCAGACACTGAACAGACATCAGTGTCAGTGATTATCACACCCTCCAAACTGGGGAGAGGTCATCAGGCTCTCCCAGGTCCAGAGTGGGTCAGCAGATAGTTCACCTTAGTGAGCATCCAGCCAAAAAGCTACCATTATTTTACTTTCTTTTTGTAATTTTTATTGAATTTATTGAGGTGACATTATCAACCAATATAGAAACTTCCGCTTCCATCTAAGATGGATGTGTTTATAGATAATCGTGGGATAAAAGGAAGGTGATTAGGTAACACCAGGAAAAAATAAAGTTGCATAAGAAGAATAACTATATTACACTAGTTGGTTATACAGAAAACATTTTGTGTTGTTATAATAATATTATTATTTTTAAAGATTTCATTTACTTATTTTTAGAGAGAGAGGGGAATGGAGGGAGAGAAACATGAATATGTGAGAGATACAGCAATCAGTTGCCTTTCATGTGCCTGCAAGCCAGGCATATGCCCTGACTGGGAATTGAACCAGTGACCTTTTGGTTTGCAGGCTGGCATTCAGTCCACTGAGCCATACCAGACAGGGCTGTTATAATAATGTTATTAATTTTACTAAAAATATTTCTTGGGAAGGTAAAAGCATGTTGATGCAAGAAGATTTAGTATCTATTGTAACAACATAATAATACATCTCTTTGATAAATCAAGAGGTAAAACCACACTGTCTTATTTAAAATAATGGAAATAAATATCAGAAATAAGTCCTCAAAAGTTAAAAATGTTGCTTCTGGAAGTTACACTAGAAAAGAAGAACAAAAAAAAGTGTATCAGAAGATTGATATTCCCTATTTTAAGCTCTCCTTAGTCTTTGATTAAGACAAAATTCTATAAAGGTGTTTTTTATAAAATATTTTTGACAAGAAATTAAAGAAAATAAATAGAAAGCAACTATATCTCCCAGTACTCTCTACGTTCACTGAGGAAAGAAAAGAAGAGGAGGAAGAGGAGAGGTGGAAGGAGGGGTAAGAGGGGAAAGGAGGAGGAAGGAAAGGAGGAAGGAGAGGAAGAAGAAGGAGAAGAAGGAGAAGGAGAATTAGTTTCTTAGAGTTGCCCACTGGCATCTGAGCTGTAACACATAAAACAGAATATGCCTTAGGTACAAAATTTACACACACTTCTATAGCATTTAACTAAGTTTACTAACTAGTGATGTTGGGTTGTAAGGGTGGTGCTGGTTTAAGGTAACATTTAAAAGGGCAATGGACCAGAGAGGAGGTAGAGGGGATAATGGGGGATAAAAGGGGAAGGGCTTTCAGGAACATCTGTAAAGGACACATGGACAAAGCCAAAGGGGGATAGGATCGAGGGTGAAAGGTGGGCATGGCTGAGGTGGGGGGAGTGGTGAGGGGAAAATGGAGACAACTTTACTTGAACAACAATAAAAAAAAGATTATATCACAAAAAAAGGCAATGGAATTGTAGTGGACTAAGGAGATGCACCAAAAAATATCAAGATTTTAATAAATATAGAACCATATTGCTTACTTTTTCTTTTGTGTCAAGCTCCAATATGAGTTGGCATGTTTCACTTAAAAATAAGAATTATTCTAAGTACTGGGGGAATAATACTCATGTCTGCTTTCATATCTCAAAATTCTGTGTCACAAAGGAGACCTTTTCAAAAAGTTTAACATACTGTATAAGTGTGAGCTACGTCAAATAATCTCCCTAAAATTATTTAACCAAATCTGAAAAAAGGTATATGATTTCTGGTTCTTTCTAGCAAAGTCATGAATTTTCTATTTTTTTTTCGTGCTCTTAGCAAAATGAATACATCTTATAGATATCAGTTTATTTGCAAACTACTAGTGTTTAAGGTTATTAACCATCTGTCTAGTTTTCTTCTCACAAGGAAGGGCAATTTGTCCAAATTCCACTTTTGTTTTCTTCCCACACTCACAGCATGGACTGTAGTAATGAAGAGGGACTAAACACATTTTCTATCTAGGAGAATGTGCATGTATGAGAGCGTGAGCTAGAGAGTGTCAACCTTGGAAGCAGTTGGGAATTTGGCAGCCATTGGTGTGTTGGTAGAGGAAGTGGAGTCACACCTGTGGAGGCAGCTTCCTTTAAGACTTGTTTCTCTCAAGGTCCATCTTTCTAATTGCTGACTTTGCACAGACTCCAAGACAACCTGCATACCATAATTTGAAAGGAAAGGTCAACTGAAAGGTCGCAGGTTTTAAGGGTGCTACTTCAAAGACATTTATCTCCTTTACAAGACCATTAGTCTTGGGTAATGGTCTATTGTCTTTCATCATCCCAACCTCTTCACCTGCCTGTTTACTTTGAGTTCAACCTTAGAATTCAAACCCTGGCAAAAATGGGTGCTTTTTTTTTTTTTTTTTGCTACTTGATATTGGCCCAAGTGGAAACTTGTTCATAGTCCGGTTTCTAGTTGTCAGTTGTTTAAAGGATTTACAGTTAACAAAGGAGAGATATGATTTATTTATTTTTGAGAGATATGATTAATGTTTTATACAATAAATGAAAAAGATCTGCTTAGGGGAATAGTCAACAATAAAGAAAAGAGCTTTATAAATTAGAACACTTATTGTAGTTTTATGTGTAAGTCTAAAAAAATCAAGAACATAAGTATCAATGATAAAAATAGCTACATTATAATACTGATCTAAATATTTTACCTCTGATACATCACTTAATTTTCATTGTAACCCTACAAAATAGTTATTATTTGTCCCATTTTGCAGATGGGGGAAAAGGTTATAAAGAGATGAGTAATTTCAAGGCCTAATAAGTAGCAGAACTGATGTTTGAACTCTGTGTAACTGCAAAGTATAGATTTTTAACCTCTATACAGTGATGTCTTGCATACAAAAGAATTGTATAGCAACTTGGTGAAATATTATTCAGCCTTTAAAATGGTATAAGGTCTATGTAGTAACATAAAGATGAAATATAAATTTCATGGCTTTGTAATTTAAACTGTATAAAATATATAGAAATAGGTAAAGACTGAGAGGTAACAGGACAAGTGTCTGAGCCCAAGGACCCCTGGTGATCAAAAGAAAAATTATCACGAAACCAAAATATGACAAAAAGGTCCTTGGTTAGAATTTGTGCATCATTGCTAGGAACTCTGTTCCTGATTCAATTCCATTTCTCAAACTCAGGTTTGTACCTGGATTTTTGACTTTTTGGAAACTTCTGGAGATATTCTTAGGGAAATCTCTTGCTAATTCATATTATCCCACTCTCTGCTCAAATCGCAGACTAATTCACTCTAGCATGGCTGACACTTGGCATACATTCCCGTCGCTGCCCTTGTAGACCCCCTTCATACCACACACAACAATGATGAGAATAGTTTTTGTAGTATGCTAGTGAGATAATGTTGATCATTTTCTCTTATTAAAAATAAAAGTATTAAAATACTTAAACAAAAATGTCTTGAATATGGTTGTAAGAATGTGATCTATAGATTTATTTCTTAGAAAATACACCTTGATTGATCAAATATGTCCTGTTTTATTAATACTTGTAAATATTCATAAGGTATTGATAAAATTAAATGAGAGTATGCACATTTTTTTAAATACTGTCACAATTATGTATAAAGTGATATTTGGAGAAATAATTTGCATTGGGAGAAAAAGAAAATGATGAGTTCCAGAGTCAGTGATCAATCTGTGTCATTCCACTTGACTGTTCAACAAATATTTAATGAGCACACGCCACCTGCCAGGCATGGTGCTAAGTGCTGGGTATTTAGTAATGACTACAATGGACAAGTTCTCAACACTTGTGGACTTTACCATATAATTAGTAGTAGACAAGAGTAAATATAAATATGTAATTGCTAACTATTGAGTGCTATGAAGGAAAAGTCAGAGTATTATGGCAGAATAATCTGGACAGCTACTTTAGACTGAGCATTCACAGCTCTTCTTGAAAGGTGAGGCCGGAAGGATGAGACCTGAAGGATGAGAAAGGACCTGGCACACTAGAAGTCACTGCAAACATACTTTAGGTATAGGGAATGACAGAACCCGCAAGGATTCTCTACCCTGAGGTGGTGAAGAAATGGCCAAAGAGGCTGGATTGCAGTGAATACAGAGAAGAAAAGTGTAAGTGAGGGGTGAGGCACAGGTCATGAGAGAGAAGTGCATTTAATTACAGGTGCATTGGAAACGACTGAAGATCTTTGGAAAATAAACTTGAGAGTGACAAGAAGGAAAATAAGGGGCTATTGTAGATGTCTGAATAAGAAAGGTAGACCTTTGGACCAGGGTGTTGGTAATGAAGATGAGGAGGGAAAGGATAATTGAAGATTGTTGTAATGAAAGTATTCTCAGAATTAGGATAAGGGATTGGAAGTGGAAAGTAAAGGAATATAACAAAATTATGTATTAGTCAGGGTGGAAACTGCTATAACAAATAGCCCCTTCCAAATCTCAGTGACTGAATTCACTAGCAGTTGTTTTCTTGTTCACATCACAGTTCAGTGTGGGTCAGAAGGAGAGTAAGGAGAATGAACACCTCACATTTAGGTTCTTACATCTTGTGGGACTATTTCCAACATATAGCCTCCAAAATGACCAAGAACAGAAAGAGAGAGTGTGGTGAAACAGTGGATCATTTAAGGAGCCAGCCGGATGTGGAGTACATCACCTCTGTCTCATTCTATTGGTCTGACCCAGTAACTTAACCATGCTTAATTTCAGGGCATGAAGAAGGGCTTGGGAAATTAATCCCAAGAAATGAAATAGGAAGAAAATGAACTAGGTTTGTTAACACACAGCATTGTTTCTGCCCCAAACGACTGCCTAGTTTGGGCTTGATCAACCGGCTGGAAGGTGCCAGCACAACACGCTGGAAGGTGCTGGCACTACCTGTCTACATGCATGTCTTGTTTTATGGTGCTTTGCTTTTTGCACTTTATAGATATTATACTATTTTACAAATTGAACATTTGTGGCAACCCTGCATCAAGCAAATCTATTGCCACAATTTTTCTAACATTTGCTCACTTCATGTCTCTGTGTCACATCTTAGTAATTCCCACAATATTTCAAAGGTTTTCATGACTACTATATTTGTTATGGTTGTCAGTAATCTTTGATGTCACCGTTGTAATTGTGTGGGGCTGCCATAAGCCACACCCATAAAGATAGCAAACTTAATCCACAAATGTTGTACATGCTCAGACTGCTTGACTGACCAGCCATTTCCCCCTTTCTCTCCCTCTCCTTGGGCCCAACAATATTGAAATTAAGTCAGTTAATGACCTACAATGGCCTCTGAGTGTTCAAGTGAAAGGAAGAGTCGCATATCTCTTATTTTAAATCAAAAGCTAGGAATAATGGAGCTTAGTAAGGAGGGCATGTCAAAACCCGAGACCAGCCAAAAGCTGGGCCTCATGTGCCAGTTAGCCAAGTGGTGAATGCAAAGGAAAAATTCTCAAAGGAAATTAAAAGTATTCCTCCAGTGAATCCATGAATGATAAGAAAGTGAAACAGCCTTATTGCTGGTACAGAGAGTGTTAGTGGTCTGGACAGAAGATCAAACCAGCCAAGCATTTTCTTAAGCTGAGGCCTACTGTAGAGCAAGGCTCTTCAGTTCTATGAAGACTGAGAGAGGTAAAGAAGCTGCAGAAGAAAAGTCTGAAGAACAGTTCTATGAAGACTGAGAGAGGTGAAGAAGCTGCAGAAGAAAAGTCTGAAGAAGTTGCTTCATGAGGTTGAGAAAAGAAGCCATCTCCATAACACGAAAAGTGTACTCTGAAGCAGAAAGTGCTGATGGAGAAGTTGCAGCAAGTTATCCAGAGATCTAGCTAAGGTACCTAATGAAGGTGGCCACACAAAACAGATTTTCAATATAAATAAAACAGCCTCGTATTGAAGCAGAGGCCATCTAGTACTTTCATAGCTAGAGAGAAGTCAGTACATGCCTTCAAACTTCAGAGGACAAGCTAACTCTCTTATTGGAGCTAACGCAGCTGGTGACTTAAAGTTGAAGCCAGTGCTCATTTACCATTCTGAAAATTCTAGTGCCCTTGAAAATGATGCTGAATCTACTCTGCCTTTGCTTGATGAATGAACAACAAAGTCTGAATAGCAGCACATCTGTTTACAACATGGTTTACTGAATACTTAAGCTTGCTCTTGAGACCTGCTGTTCAGAAAAAAAAATTCCTTTCAAAATATTACCGCTCATTGAAAATGCACCTGGTCACCCAAGAGCTCTGATGGAGATGCACACTGAGTTTAATGTTGTTTTCATGCCTGCTAAACAACATCCATTCTACCACCCATAAATCAAAGAGTAATTTCCACTTTCAAGTCTTATTATCTAAAAATACATTTTGTAAGGATAACCATAACAAATATAGTAGTCATGAAAAACTTTGAAATATTGTGGAAATTATGCCCAATGGGTGCCCAAAATCACAGATATAACCGTATATACATCCCTATGATAAGGTTTAATTTATAAATTAGGCGCAGAAAGATATTAACAACAATAACTAATAATAAAATAGAATACTATAACAACATACTGTGATAAAATTTATACAGGTGTGGTCTCTGAAAATATATTACTGTACTGCACAGACCATGTGAAAAACCTGGACTAGGGGATGATTCATGTCCCGGGCAGGATGGAGCAGGATAGGGGGAGGTTTTATCAGTTTAGTCAGAACAGCATGAAATTTAAAACTTATGAATATTTATTTTCATTTAATATTTTTGGATTGAGGTTGAAGGTGGGTAACTGAAACTGTAGAAGGTGAAACCACTATTGTATTTATTATTTAACAAATGTTTACTTAACACCTATTGTGTTCTAGGAATTGCTCTAAGCACGATCAAGTCAAATAGTGCTGTGCAGGACAGATAATATATTTAGAGCTTATATATTTTTTAACTGAAGACAAAGAGTAAGCAAGGTAAACAAGGAAGATATATAGTATGCTGGATAGTGATAAAGTGTAGAGAAGAAGGAGAAGGGGAATAGGGAGTGGAGTAGCATGGCTAATACAATTTTATTTATTTATTTATGGATTTTATTTATTCATTTTTTTAGAGACATGGAAAGGGAAGGAGAAAGAGAGGGAGAGAAACATTTATGTGAGGGAAACATCGATTGGTTGCCTCTCATATGCGCCTGACCAGGGACCAAACCTGCAACCCAGACATGTGCCATGACTGGGAATCGAACCAACGACCTTTTGCTTTGCAGTACGACACCCAACCAACTGAGCCACATCAGTCAGGGCAATGAATAATGCAATTTTAAATAGGATGATCAGGGAAGACCTCTTTATGAAGGTGACTTATGAGCAAAGACCTAAATGGAGGCATGTGATTAACTGGGGAGTGGGGATTTAGGCCAAGGGAATATTAAATATAAATGACTTGAGTCCGGGCTGGTGTACCTCAGTGGATTGAGTGCAGGCTGGGAACCAAAGGGTCACCAGTTCAATTCCCAGTCAGCGCACATGTCTGAGTTGTGGGCCAGGTCCCCAGCAAGGGCCATGTGAGAGGCAACAATACATTGCTGTTTCTCTCCCTCTCTGTCTCCCTCCCTTCCCCTCTCTCTAAAAATAAATAAAATCTTTAAAAAAATAAATAAATGTAAATGACTTGAGACCAGAGTGTGACTGTGCCTCTGGCTGGACTCGAGTAGGGGAGGGAGAAAGAA
>PVJI01004317.1:0-47500 GCA_004026765.1 Micronycteris hirsuta
TAGAGCACGTAAGCTGTTCATCTTAGTCTTATAATAGTTTCAACCTGGAGAAATTGTGCTCAACCCCTTCCTTCATTCACTGATGCATTCAACAAAATGTATTGAGTCTCTACTGTGTGGCTGGAAAGACCCTCTGCTAGGGACTGGCAATACACATGTGAACCCGAGGGAAGGTTCCTGACTTCAAAGGGCTTTAGGGTGAGAGAGAGATAACAATGAAAACAGCCCATAAAGGTACAACTCTGGTAAGTGCCCCAAAGTTGTCTAGCAGAGGGTTCCTGCCCAACAGGAAAGGTCAGGAAGGGCTTCTCAAGAGAGGAATCACAGCAGGAATGAACGATGAAAAGGAAGTCAGGGTGTCTTGTATCAGTCGGCTACTGCTGTGAAACAACCAAACACGGAACCCCAGTGGCGTCAACAAGCAGCCTTTGTTTCTGGGGCTTAGCTCCCAGCTGCCGGTTGGGGTCCAGTCTGCTCCCTGTGTGTTCATTCTGGGGCGGGGGCAGGCCAAGATCACCAGGCAACAGCTCTTCAGGGATGATTCTTCAGTTGGCGGAAGCACGGAGGAATGACTGAGACCTTGAGAAAAATTGAGTCGGAGAAGTGAGGAGGACTAGATCCTTGCAGATCTGTCTGAAATTTTTGGTCTTAAGAGCAATGGGAAGCTATTGAAGTTACCTAGCATGGTGGGAAAATGATGATTCAATTTGGACTTTGAAGTCATCCTTGGGTTGCTTTAGGAGAGCAGATTGGACAAAGGCAAAAAAAATGATTTAAAAATCCACACGCCTGCCCTAGCTGGTGTGGCTCAGTGGATTGAGCACAGGCTGGCGAACCAAAAGATCACCGGTTTGAGTTCCGGTCGGGGCGCGTGCCTGGGTTGTGGGTCAGGTCCCCGGGTGGGGGCCATCAATGTCATGGCTCTCTTGCATCAGTGTTTCTCTCCCTTTCTTTCTCCCTCCCTCCCCCTCTCTAAAAATAAATAAATACATAAATAAAATCTTTAAAAATAAAAAATCTACATGCCCAGTAGCAGTCCATTCTGTGTGCGTTTGTGTGTGAGCGTGTGTGTGTGTGCTTACACCTCCATGTTTACATGCCCAGTTCTTCCTCGGAGAAAGGGGAGCCCTGAGGTCGATCTCCCCACACACCTGAAGAGCAGGTCATCTCGACGTCCACTGTAACAATTCCGTTGCCCCACCCCCGCCCCCTTCCCCAGGCTCCCCAGGAGTCACACGTTTCCGGCCTGGAGAGCGGGAAGACGTCTGCACGTTTCACAAACATCAATCAGGTTCACTCCCAAGACACATTTCCATGATTTCCATCCTACCAATAACAGCTTGCGAGCATCCTGCACTTCCACGTTTGCTGCGGACCTCAGCCAGGGGCCCAGGGGACGGAGCGGAAGACAGTGAGGGCGGGAGAGGGTGGCCGGTTTCGCCCACAGGGTCAGGGGTAGGTGTCGAAGTCCGGTATCTGCACTTCAGACCCATGGCTTGCTTGCCTCTCCGCCTGCCTGCCTTGGCCACGAAATTCTAAGCAGTATGTCCAGAGGATGTGCTGTTTTTTCTAGGACTGCTTGACCAGCTGGGCCAGTGACCTCCCTGAAGAGGCAGGTTCGGAAACAGGTCTATCCCCAAATCTCAGGGTTCCCCCCAATGCCACGGAAACTCCTTGGCCTACAAACATTCCTGAGAGACCCTGGCTTCCCTCAGTCAAGGAACGCATCCATCTTCAGCAGAATCAGCCAGAAAAACCTGTTTGCCAGCAAAATCTCCGCCTGTTTTCACAAAGGCGCAGAAAGCCAGGGGCCGTGTGCTTTGAGCAGCATCAGCCCGGGGGACAAGGAATACAGTCGGACCTTCTCTCCCCCACCACCACGAAAGCGCGCATAGGTCTCCATGGCTCGTGTCTGCACCAGGCCACTGTGGGGGAGAGAAAGGAACGCGCAGGGTCAGGCAAGGCCAGCCCAGCAGGGCTGAACTGTTTGCAAGGCTAAGGTGCAAACTCAAGCCGCTTCTCTCTTGTCAGCCTTTTCGAACGGGGGTGGGGGCGGGGGGAGAGATTTACGGCTAGCCCGGGCTGACAGCCTTTTACAGCTATTGCAGATGCATTCGAGACAGCCACGCGGTGGAGGGCACTGACCACAGAGGGACTGCTGAAGGCTCACTTTAGGGCCCGCTCAGCATCACGGGCACAAGAAAGTGGCACTCCTGGCCAGAGCGAAGCTCGAAGCTTCAGCTGGAACATTTGGGGGCCAATGTTCTTAAACACATGGCCAAACTGCTGAGGGTTTCAAGATGCAAACTCGCCCTGGCAAGTTTCTGTCCATTTAGCAAGGTCTGCTTGCAGTGTAGGCAAAAGTCTTGAGGTCCGGCTGATGGGGTTCTGCATTTATTATTGATAACGGTGCAGGGAAATGGTGTGTGTCTGGGTAACACCTGGCCCAGCCGACTCTCTGTTCAAGTAGCTGTTGTTTGTCATTTACCCCTGGCTGCCGGTGCTTCCGGCTCCCACATTTTGTCTCATTGGGTCTCTCTGTTTTTAATATGGACGATCCCTTACATGTCAAAAGACGAGTTATTAAAAGATATTCCATGTGTATAAACTCACAACAAAAAGTAAGGTTTTATGTGAAAAAATAATGCATGGTGGCATGAATACTAGATTTCAAACGTGAAAGAATGATGCAACACAAATAAAAAAGAAGCCATTTAAAAATACAAAAAATAAAGAGTGATGCGTTTGTAAAATCTACATATGTGTGGTGCGTGTGTGTATACAGACACGTGGCTATACAGATGCACACTGATACCTATCGCCGCTTACGAGAGGAAGTGGGGGAGAGTTAGGAGAGAGAATAGTTTTCACTTTATCATTTTGTACCTCTTAGATTTGGTACGCTGCACACACGCAACGTACTCAAGAGGAAAAACAGTTATTTTTTTTTTAAAGTATATGCATGGGAAGGGGAGTGAGTCTGAGAATGGTGACTGAGCTCTTTCATAGGGCTCAGATTTATACCTTGAGCAGATTTAATTTTTTTTATCACACACGCAAACACAAGTGCTTCTTTGCTTCTTTATTCATGAGTAACACGTCCACATGTTACACAATTCCAAAGAGTTTACAGTGAGAAGTAGGTTCAGCTGCAGGTCTGCTTTCCGAGTTCAGTTCCCCCATAGGAAACCACCGTCTCCAGTAAATATTTATATGAAAACAACAGTGTCTTTTCTTTATTTACAGAACATGACTCCCAGGTCTGAGCTTGGGAAGTAGGGTGATTGGAGTGTATATGAAAAGGGGCACGCATTGCACCTTAAGTACTCCAAGGTAGCTGGGACTCGAAGGTCAGCACACCTGGGGGAAGCTGCACCTGCCCCACCCATGCAAACCCACGCCCAGCTCTGCAGGCATTGACCCCCATTGCTCCCCACCTTTTGAGGAGTGCCCCCACCCCGCCTTGCTCTGGAACCCAGCACAAAGGCAAGCTGATTGATCCCAGAGGAATGTGGGGAGAAGTTGTGGGGTTCACCTGGGAGGGAACCCAAGATTGAGCAACCCACACTGTCTTCCTGCTGAGGTTTCTTCTCCTTTCCCCACTATAAACAAGTGATTAATGCCTTGCAAAAAGGCTCAGACACCTCCCCTGCAGCAAGCGCCCCCTGCCAGATTCCCCAGCCTCGATTCTGCTGTTAACACTCCTCAGGCGGAGGGGTGAGGAGTAAATCCCCTGCTTTACGAAGAGGACCTGCAGGCAATGGGGTTTGTTTAAAGTCTCTGCCCAGCGAGTGACCTCCTCCCGTTTGCTCTGAGGGGGTGAGTCTTTTAAAATTAAAAATGGAGAAAAAAAGAAAAAGAAAAAGAGCTCACCTTTCCCTGAAGCAGTTTCCGGTTTGTAAACCTCGAAGCCCGGGACCCCCCAGATGGAGGCGGCTTTGGTGGAATCTCCCTTTCATTCCCCCAGCTCCCAAGAGCAGACGTTCCCCCTCGGGCCCATGACATGGACGACATTTTCAGACTTTTACAGGCTCCCCTCGGGTCTCTAGATTGAAGAAATTCATTCTTGTCGTCTGATAGAGTGGTGCACACCCCCGACTGGTGTGCAGCCTGACCGCTGAGCAGGGAAGGCCTTCTATACACATTTCTTTGTAAAGTTTATGCTTTGAACAGGGCATGGGAGTGCAGTTCAGTAATATCTAAAACGTCAATTCAGCAGAGGAGGTGCGCACTGCTGAAGTGTGGAAATACAGTAGCATTGGACAATGCCTACTAAAATCTTAGTTTTTTAAAAAAAAAACACGTACTTTTTAAAAAGTTTATTGATCTTACAGAGAGAGAAACATCAACTTGTTTTTTCATGTATGCAGTCATTGGCTGCTTCTTGTATGTGCCCTGACCTGGAATCGAACCCACAACCTTGGTGACTCTCTAACCCATGGAACTATCTGGTTAGGGACAAATCTTAGTTTTTAATGATGTGGTGTCCTCTGAAGAAATTTGGGAGTATTTCAGCTAATAAATGAAGAGGAAATGAAAGGTGAAATATCACCATTTCACAACACATTAGGAAGTAAATAATGGATTCACGAGGAAGTGGTCACCAGGGGCTGCTAACCAACAAAGAAGAAAGAAACACGATGCAGCTCCTGAGACAGGGACCTGCCACCACTGTCTGTCAAGTGAGTTCTCCAAAAGAATCAACAGGGAGCCCCAGCTGGTGTAGCTGAATGGATTGAGCACTGACCTGTGAACCAAAGGGTTGCCAGTTTGATTCCCAGTCAAGCCCCCGATGGGGAGGGCACATGAGAAGCCATCACACATTGATGTTTCTCTCCCTCTCTTTCTCTCTCCCTTCCCCTCTCTCTAAAAATAAATAAATAAAATATTTAAAAAAAAAAGAATCTCAAGCACATCCTTCCAACTGCTAGTTTACGGGAAATGTGGGGACAGAGAAACATCAAAAATGGCACCACAGGGATGCAAACGGTGAGAGTCAGGATGATTCTGTTATTTCCATTCTAAAAGTTTTTAGAAAGGGGGAAAAAAAGTGGGAGGTGGATTAAACACAATGTGGACTCCTTGGCTGCATCCCGACGGGAGCAAACCAAGTGTAATGAAATAATAAAAATAATGGAGACCATCAGGGAACATTGAGCCCTAACTGGACATTTCACAAGATTTATGCAATCGTTGCTTCTGCGGGGGCGGGGGCGCAGGATAACTGTATTGTGGTTGTGTGTCTTCCTTCAATTCGTCCTATCTTTTGCACAGACACGCTGGAGTATGTCCAAAGGCAAGGCGAGGGCATCTGCATTTGCACTGAAACGATCCACTGTGGGTATGAAGGAAGCAGGGCAGGCCAAGGATGGGATCACTGAAGCCAGGTGGTGAGTATATGGGAACGCCTTCTACCGGTCTCTCTCCTTTTCTGCGTTGGAACTGCTGTAGTAAAACAACAACAGAAAACGTTGGGAGACCACACTAGTGTAGCTCGCAAAACTCAGCAGACACTTCACCCCTACTCTGGATGAAACGCTGCCAAGGAAGAATGAGGAAATCTACTGACTTGGCACCAACTCTGCGCCAAGCATTAGAATAAATTCTTCCTCATAAGGGATCTTGTCTTTCCTGTTCAGCAATTGCGAGAAGCTGATATGATTAGCCCCATTTTGTAGAACAGCAAATTGAGGCCCAGAGAGCCAAAGGGACTTGCCATACGGTGCCAGGCCAAGAGGCAGAGCCAATGATGAGCTAAGACATCTAGCCGTGATGATTTTTTTCACTGTGACCTTGCCTTCCTCTCCGGGCCTCAGTTTCCCTAGCTGTAAGACTGAGCTAATGATGCCTGAGGGTGAATTTGACTTTCTGCTCTCCCTCTGCCATTGCGTCCCCATTTCTTCCTTTCTTCTGTCTTCCCACAGATGTGTCCGAGGCAGCTTTCCCCTGGCTTAGCCCTGCCTCCCCCAGGTCTTGGCTGAAATGTCACTTTCTCAGTCAAGTTTTTCTCTGACCTCCCTTTAAAATGAACCTCTCACCCCACCCCCACTCACAAATCCCCTTCCTGATGTTCTCCCACGTGACTACCATCTAACACTTATTTTAGCCGTTTTGTTTTGCACCATTCTTTCCTTGAGTCAAAGAACCTTAGAAACAATCATTTTTGTGTGTTTATGGCTACAACATTCTTAGCCTTAGACACAGAGTAGGGACTTCGGAAATATTTGTTGAATGAATGAATGAATGAATTAATAAATATTAGACCTGGTATTGGTGCACAGAGTAAACTGGCCCATAAATGCTTTTGTTCTGGTTTTGCTAAGACTCCAGAATCCACTGAGGTTCCCTCGTTGGACGTGAAGCTACACCTGATTTGTCTGTGGATGTTCTGACGGTTTCCAGTTTCCTTGTTTCTGCTGGTGCCTTACACGGCCTCTAAGTGCCTGTCCCAGTAGGTCTGAGTTCGTTAGGCTGCATTTCTTTGTCCAGGCAGGGAGTGCTAATGTCCCCAGGCCATTTGCAGCTTCCCTTCCCTGAGCACAGGCTGTGTTTTTGTTTAAAGGCAGAAAATGCAATGCTCCTGACTTCATCTTTAGGAGAGGATTACTCAGCGCTGACGTAGGACCAGTCCACAGATCCTTTGGGGAAAAAAAAGGCAGCAAAGGCATCTGGTGTTGGGGGAGGGAAAGAGACAGAGATCCTTTATCTAGGTGCAAAAACTAAGGGGCCAGAGGGGCCAGAGCGGCCCAGGATGTCATCCCAGAGGTGGAGTGTGGGGGTGTTGGGATGATGGTGCTGATGGGTGCTTTCAGGAGAAACTTACTGTCTCTGAGCTCAAACCCCACAAAGACAGTCCTCCCGGGGCCCACTGAGAAATACTCCTTACAATGTTGTTGGTAATAACTTCTCTTTCTGCCCTGGCTTGCCCTATCAGCAGATCGAGTCAGCCTTCCAAACTGTGCCTGTTTCTCACGAAAACCTTCCTCTGTCCCTACAGAGACCAAGAGACCAATTCCTTCTCTCCACACTTCAGCTTCTAACACTGGGGTTCATCCACAGACGCTTACAGGGGTGCAGGAGTCCCTGGAGGGATGCAGTGATCTGTGAACTTGCGGGGCGGGGGGCGGGGACGGGGGGGGCGGAGGGGAGGAACCACATTTTCATTTTCACTAAACTCGCAGTAAAATGAGTATTCCCTTCCGTTTTGAATATAGGTGACAACCCACAGGAGGATTAGCAGTGGCTGTCACTTAGTCACCAGTAGAGTCACAAATAATATGATGTTCTCCTATTGAGTGACTGGTGTGTGACTGAGATGCCCATCCTGACTTTGGACGTCCCATAGTAGGACCACCGTGTCATTCAACGCATTCATAAGGACCATATGTTGATTATACTTTTTTTTTGTACTGCTTTTAACTGGTCATCCCATGTCTTTTAAAAATCTTATTCTGAGGCAGCAACCATCCGTTTCAGTCGACTGCCCAATGGAGCCACGGCCCCAAACGTGGGGGAAGCCCTTCTTGGTGAATGAATGAACGTGTGAATGAATGAATGTGTGCGTGAAGCAAATGCTCAGCCATGACTGCGAGACTAAGGACGAAGCAGAGCTCAGAACCTCGAAATCCGCGTGCAGGAGCCTTAATGCTGCGGTCCTGTTAAGAAGCTCTAGGAGAGCAAGTTGGCTCCCCAAAATGTCCCAAGAAGTGCGAGTGTGGAAGCCGGACATGGCCTTCCACAGCACAGGATCCCAGAAGGAGAAAAGAGTGTCCCCTTCCACTCTTTTTCAGTCCTTCCGATGGAGTCCAGTCTCAGGTTAGGGCTAACCTGTCTAGAACACCCTTGTCACCCTGGCAGCTGTCACCAGACTGGAGGAGAGAGTAGACCTCGGGCTCGGAGTCTTGTAACATGGCTTTGTCTTCCTCGCTTCTCATTTTACTCTTTCCTTCTATTTCTGGGGAGGGAGACCACCGTCCAGTTTATGCCACCTAACTAAAGAGGTCATTTTCAACACACGAGGTGTTTTGAAGAAGCCAGTGGCCTGTTAAAATACACGTTAAGGAAATCATCATGAATGTGATACGAGGGTATAGAAAACGTGCATGCGCCGTATCACAGTCCTCCCCCCACCTACTCCTGTTAGAGCTTCAAGGCCCAGGGACGCGCCCTGTTCCTGCTCATTCTCAGGCAAAGTGCTGGGCTTTTCCCTGTGGCTTCTCTGGCAGCTGGTGACCTGTCATCTGCCCCCTCTCAGCCTCCTAGACCTTTGTGGGGCCAGGGGTAGAAAGAGGGGAACTCCAAGTTCCCAGCATGGGTGTCAAACATGCCTTCCGAGTGTCCTGGCTCCAGGGTCCCCCGTCCTGAAGGGCCCAGCTGAGTGGGGCTTTCATCGGGCTCTGAGAGGTGGTAACGAGTCTCAGGGCAGGCTGCTGGTGCCCACTGCCCCCGCTTCTGTGGGCCAGGCCGAGTGCTGGGAGGACTGGAAGCAAGATTCCAGAGGCATCTGGATATTATCAGTCGCTCAACTGTCTGGCCTGTGGGGCGGGGTGGGGCTGGCGGCAGGGGGCAGGAACTGGCTGGAGGGTAGAGTTAGGAATCCCACATGGATTCCTGGGGCCAGACCAGCTCCTGGGGGGTGGGGTGGGGGAGGGTAGCCTGATGAACTGGCTGCAAACCCAGCACCACCCTACTGAGCCCTCATTAGGCGGCAGCACCAAAGGGAGCTAAAAATCAATGATGATATTTGTCTGGCAGAGGAAATGGAGAGGGAGGGGTCAGTGGGCAGGGCGGGGGGGGGGGTGGCGGCCAGGCAGCCAGACTGCTCCACTGGGCAGCACTTGAGGACAGTCACAGGGAAGGGGAGGGGGGTGAGGGGAGGGGAGGCAAAGCTTGCCCTCTGGTCCACTTGAAGATTCCTGCTTCAAAACTAACCCTGATGGCTTCCAGACAAGTCGGCACCAAGGGTCATTTCTGGAGGCTGTAAGTGTTGTCGATGGCAGCTGTAGGGACAGGTGTAAATCTGTCCGGGCATTCCTCCTCCTACCCCTCCCAGCTTCTGCACCTGAAGCAGGTCCCATTTATCACTGCAAACCCTCTCAGGAGGCCTAAACACACACGTCCGAAGTGCGTGCTCACAGTGCTGGGCCTGCCCTGTGGGTACTTTTTTCTTAGTGCTCTTTTAAAGCAAGCTCTCGCAGCTGTTTGTTAAAGCAAAGCAAACACAGCCCTTTGCAACAACACAGAAAGAAAGAAAGAAAGAAAGAAGGAAAAAAAGAAAAAGAGAGAGAGAGAGAGAGGGGAGGGAAGGAAGGAAGTAAATTCTTTTATTTGCTACTGTTAAAAATGTCCTTTCAGCCCTGGCTGGTATATCTCAGTGGACTGAGTGTCAGCTTCCAAACAAAAAAGGTTCCTGGTTCGATTCCCGGTCGTGGCACGGGCCTGGGTTGCAGACCAGGGCCCAACCTGAGCAATGTTTCTCTCACACATTAATGTTCCTCTCCTTCTCTTTCTCCTTCCCCTCTCTCTAAAAAAACAAATACAATCTTTTTTAAAAAATGTCCTTTTAAAATACCTTCGTCCACAGACTGGGAGGCAGTAGGGGAGAAGGTGGAGGTGGAGGAAGACGAGCTATGGTTTATTTGAACTAGTTGGAGTTACAAGTTAGGAGGGGAAACTTCATCTTAACCAGTCTCCTATCTAACCCTCCTCCTCCTCTCTCCCCAGCCTCCCCTGCCCCGTGAAACAGAGATGTGCTGCGCCCAGAGTACTGGGCACTGCTTCCCAGACCCCGGACCCCATCACTCTCCAGAGGGGGCAGCTAGGAAATTGCTCAGCGCCTTGCCATCCAGCCGAATGCACTCTGGGAATCTGGAAGACTCTGAGGACTGGTTCCTCTTCTTGGCCACCTAGACCCTACCAACCAGACCTTCCTTGTGGGTCAGAGTGGCTGTCGCTGGGGAAGGAGAGATGCTTCCCTACTCCAGGCCAGTGGTGCAGAGAGAGCGCGGTCTTTTTCTGCATTTACTCGCAAGCTCTCAGCCACACCCTCCTCCATCCTCACCCCTAAGGCCTTGCTGGGGGACCCCTGGAAACCCCTAATGAATGATAACTCATCTCCTAAGTTGCTGGTATCTGATGCTTTTTATGGTTTTGAAAACCATATTCCCCGAGGGCTGGGGCCGCTTCGGGAATTGGTCCATTGGAGTAGCTCAGCTGGGATTTAATGGAGGCGTTCCTATCGTGCTAGGTACTCTTCTGCGCCTGTTAAGTAGTACATCAGGGCGGCCGGCTGTGGCTGGCCAGGCTGCCCCCCGCCTCACTGGGCTCTCCACTGGCCCACTGTCTTTCTTCTGTCTCTTTTGGGGCATTCTTTTCCCATATCCCTTCCTGTTCCCCACTTTTTCATCTGTTGTCTCTTTTCTCTGTCTCCCTCTCTGTCTCCTGTCTGTTTCTCTCTCTGTCTCCTTTTTTAGTCCTTGCACTTGATCCTTACTCTCTGCTTCTTCTTTCTTTCCTTTTTTTTTTTTTTTTTTTGCCCTCTTACCCCTAAACTGCACCTGGGCTGCCTCTCCTTGTCTGAATATCTTTCTTTTTCAGTCACTGTCTCTCTGTCCCTCCCCTTCATCTGTCCTCTCTTCCATGCCTCTCCCAGTCTCTGAGTGTATAAGGGTCTCTGTCCCTCTCATTGTCTATCCCTGTTTTCTCCTTCCTCCTTTCTCCCCAAGTGTCCCCTCTCTCTTACTCTGTCTCCCCCCACTTCCTGTCATTGTCCTTTTCCATCCCTCCATCTTTCCTCTCACCCATCCCCCCCACCACACCTTGCTCTCTCCCCTCCCCCCCCAGGCTCTCTGATTGGGAAGGAGCAGCGCCCAGAGGACCAGGAAGGGCACAAGGGGCTCCTGCTGTTGACTAGGAGTGGTGAAGCTGCAGTCGGGTCCTGGGAGTGGGGACATCAGTGACACACAGCTACTCTGAGAAGCAGGAGGCCTCCAGCACCCCACCCTGGAGCCTGAAGCCCCTTCAGGCCCTGGTCACACGCAGACTCCTCCTTGTTTACAGAGCTCATCGCTGCAGGGGGCACAGATCAGGGACACTCCGGGAGCCCCACATTGTTCCCTGGTTTCCATGAGTTCTCTTCCCTCTGTAGATCTAAGAAACTCTCCTCCTCCCTGCCCTCCAGGAGCTGGTCTGGCCCCAGGAATCCATCCATGTGGGATTCCTGACTCTACCCTCCAGCCCTGCCACCAGACTCACACCACCCCACTGTCCAGGACATGGTGATGACCTGGGGCAGAAAGCCTGGACACTGGTGTCTGAGCTGATGTCCTGACTGCAAAGCAAGGGGAGGAAGGAACACTCTCTCCCTTTCAGCTTTGAGATTCTGGGACTCAGGAAAGCGACCACAGAGGCATCAAGCCCTGAGTAAGAAGCTTAAGGAAGGTCTTATTGCCACTTAAGCTTGGGAAGAGGGCAAGTAATGGAACTTCGGGCAGAGCTGGAACAGAACTGGGCAAGGTCCCGAGAGTAACACTAATAGAAAGAGGGCTAAGCCTATGCAAGGTAGTCTTCTAGGAATATATGCTTTCTTAAGTATACTCTCAATATATATAGTATATAGTTGGAGAGAATGGACAAGATAGATGGATAGAGCAAGCACAAGGCACAGAGAGTTTAGGGTGCCCAACACTAGGTGCCAGAAGTTGGCTTGAGTGAAGCACACAATTTGTTTTTTCATTTACTCCTAGCCATGGTCCTCTGTGGCACCTAATATTCTCATTTTTCAGAGGAGACAACGGAGGCTTAGTGGGGGCCATGGACTCGTCTGAAGTTCCAGGACATTCTAACAGGGCATTTCTTAAAGCGCAGTAGATGTGACAACGCTTTGCTGGAACGTGCCCCGTGGGCGTCTGCAACCGTACCAAGGCCAGCGACGATCACAATGAAGCAGGCAGCGCACGAGGAACCAGCCCTGCGCTCACCGCCGCCTGCACCAGCTGGCTGGGACCTGGCTTGTCCTGATCTACACGCAGCTGGGCGCACCCACGCTGCAAGTCAGCTCCACGGGCTGTGGGGCGCAATTAGGGAAGGCCGGGGTCATGGAGGTTGGTGGGCTCCATTCTTGGAGCGGGAAGAGACACAGCGCCAGCGTTATCTCTGCGTCTGCGCTTGGAGGTGGGAGGAAGTCCGCGGAGAGGTGGAGCGGGAAAGGCGGCCATGGGTCCAGACTTGATCCATGCCACACGCCAAGTACTGGGGTTCTGCCACTAACCAATCCCTTCAACATTCCTCTTCCCTGAACCGTTTCGTCCGTCACTTTTGGAATCTGAAAGGAGGGAGGAAACTGAGGCTCAGAGCACTCGGCTGCCAGCGCGTGCGGGAAGCTCGCCAAGCCTTTGCGCGCGCCAGGCAGGGATGTGGCGACGGAAACCACAGTCCCGGGCCTCCTGTGAGAGGCGGGAAGCGAAGCCAAGCGCAGCGCAGGCCCTTGAGCGAAGCCAAAGTCGGTCAAGCGGGCAAAGGAAGAAAATAGAAGCGCGGTTCCGGGCTGCTGTTTGGAACATACGCGTTCACCCAGGCCTCTGCTGGAGTGTCCACCAGGACTTCGTGGATACGGCTGGAGGAGGAGCTGGGTGGTCAGCAGAGCGGAGAGGGCATGGAATTGAATAGGTTTGCTCCTGCAGCCCGGATCCTGGTGGTCGGCGGCAGGTGGGCTCTACCCTTCTCAGCTCCCAGCAGCAAGATGCGGGCTACCTGGATAATTGGAAGAAAAAGGGGGAAGGTTCTGATCTCAACTGCTGAGTCTGGGTTCCACGTGCTTTCAGGGGTTTGGGGGAGCGTAAGACGGGTGGGAGGGAGGCCAAAGCAGAGACAGAGCTAGAAAGATAGAAAAAAAAATGACTGATGGGCATGAAATACAAGAGAAGTCTGAGAAAGATCGGGGCCTTAGCACCCAGCTGGTAGAGGCAAGGTGATTCCCGCGACCCTCCTCCTGGCCATAAAGGTGTGGTGCCAGGCCAGGCCAGAAGGACGAGTGATGCGCTGAGGAGGCCAATGGATGGGCACCTAATGCTTGGTGAGAGGGTGGAATCGCCTCCTCCTTCCTTAGCTGTGTGACTCCAGGAAAATCAGTCCACTTCTCTGATCCTTGAGTCCCATCCCTTTATCTCAGGAGAGAACACCGGCCTGTGGCACAAAAAGGCCTTGAAATAACTGGGTTTGGAGTTGTGCCTGCCCCCCTCCCCTCCGGAACAGGCACTTCTGAGGGAAGCTCCAGGATCTTCACTGTCTAGGGCACGACTGTGGATGCAAGGAGGTGCTGGAGGAGGAAGGTGAGGTGGATACACAGCAGGCGCCCAATAATCGCTCCTGTGCTGCAGGTCGGCCTTAATTCTAAGTCCCAGTTCTGTGGGGACACAGGTCACTGGTTGCCAAACCCTTTCAAAGCCTTGAGTTATCTCAGAGGGTGTTCCTGACGGCCCCAGGAGCCGGGGTCCGAGGTGACCCAAGGGTGAAGAGTCCCACCCCCACGAACACGCAGCAGGCCTCAGGGCTCCAAAATCCGTGCTGGCTCCCCATCCCCACCTCGTTTCCCTAAGTCAGGGATTCTCATCATCCTCAGCGCCGTCCCCAAACCACCCGTTCCAGATCCTGGCCGACTCAGCGTGGGGCATAGAGAGAGACTTCCCGGCAGAGAACTTGGAGACGGACGACGCAGCAGGAACAGGAGGGAAACACGGGCGGGTCGGAAACCCGAGAAAAGTTCAGGGAGCCGGAGAGAATTAGAGAGGGGGCGATGGCCAGGACCGAAAAGGGAAAAGAGAAGCAAGAGGAAGGAAAAGGAGAAAGGAAAGAGACGACGGAGGCTAGAGCCCGCGAGAGCGCGCGGGCCGCTCGGGGCGCAGGGCGCCAGCGCGGGGCGGCCTCAGGCGCCCGAGCCGGGCTGCCCGCCGCGCCCCACCCGGCCCCAGGGGAGTGCTCCACTGACCAATTTGTCTTCACAAAACCCGAGCCCAGGGGGCTTTGCCAGGCCGCTGGGGCTTGATTCATTTCATGACTAATTAACGGGAAGCTACGTTGCCCTTCTTTCAGGACCCAATTAATTCGCCGCAGGCGGTGGGGTGGGGGCTATGAGGGCGAGGCGCCGCCTGGAGCCCCTTTGTGAAGGGCCGTCTGGGCCATATTGATTCTACACACACACACACACACACACACACACACACACACACACACACACACACACACACACACACACACACACACACACCTTCCTTCGTACAAAAAAACAGTCTTGAAATCTCTGGATTTCCAGAGTTTAAGGTTTGATCCGACTCGAAGTCCCCCAGCCCCCACCAACTTTATTTGCTTTCAGAAGGAAGGGACCAAGCGACCAAGGGACCAAGGCGTTTTGCAGATTGTCTGCGAACGGGTTCAGTGGAACTTCTGCCCCGTAAAGGAAACAGATCGCTACGTGTACCTCGTGTGCGCGGGACGCCCACTGCCTCGTCGTGCAAAGCCAGGCAATGACTTAGCCAGTCCCCGGGCTGAATCCCAGCTCCACCAGAGACTGGCTGTGGGACTCAGGGCAAGTCACAGAAAAGGCGCCCGGCTCCTCCGCTCGTTCTGTCTGATGAGCCGATGTGTGGGAAAGCTCGTTGGAACAGTTCTCCTAGTGAGCATTTCAGAAATGTTCTCTCCAACGAATGGCATTTGATAACAAACCCATTTTGGAAATGAGGGCCTGCCACGCACTGCTCCCGTGTTTGATTCCAGGACTGAGAGACGCAGCAGAAGGAACTCTGCTAGTGAGCTCCCGAGTGCTCCGTGGGCCCCGTGGTCTTGGAGCGCGCTCTCCAGCCTGGGTTCCCAGAGGCTGGGTTGGAGGCTTCTTTGCCCACCTATCCCCCACCCTCCCTCCAGCTCAGTAAAGAGGAGCAGCGAAGAACCTTAAATCCTGAATCCTTTTGGGAGGAACCCCGGCGGGAAGCAACGAAGGCAATTTCCCAGTGGTCCTTCAGGAGCGAACGCATCGATTGGACTAATCTCATGGTGGATCAGCCTGACTCCTTCATCGATCAACCGAATGAAGTCTGGGACACAAATATAGACAGAAGGAAATCCCAGCCATCTTTGTCAAGCTGGTGGGAAGTGGCCCCGCGCAGGTGATCCAAGGTGGCCCCATTCCCATGCAGCGCTTTGGGGAAACGAGCTTGCCATCCCACTTGCCATTATTCGATCAGTGATTCCTTGTTTAGTTTCGCTCAATTTTTAAAACAAACAAACAAACAACTAAACAAGAATTCATTTATTCAATCAACAAACGTTGGAAAAACACACTGCAAAGGGCAGATTGTGCTGGGCATTGGGGTAGCAATGAGAGAAGGGATTTGTACAGAAACTTAAAACTCTGGCGGGAGGAGGGGGGATCGTAGAGGCTTCTTTGCCCTCACGTTTTAGCACCGCAGTCCTGGTGAGACTACGTGCCCATCCCAAGTGTGGCAGAGACGCCCAGTCCAGGGCAAGGTGTATGCGCTAAATGGGAGAAACGGATGCGGGAGTCTATAGTTAGATCCTTCGCCACAGCCCCAAGTTTGGATTTGGGGGAGTCCTCTGTGTGCCTCCATTACCTCACAAGTCAGGTCAGAGGTCCGTGAGGACTTCCTGGGCACCCAGATGTGCCTCTTCCAGGGAGTGAAAACCAACCCTGCCTCTTTTGTGCGCAGACTGAGGTCTGCCCTCCAGCCCCGAGACCTGAAAAGTCAGCTTTCTCTCACTTTGCTTCCTGGGCCTCTATTTTCCTAATCTTTAAAATGGGAACTATACCATCTTTTTAAAAACCGTGATGAAGGACAGTAAGCCTCACGCCCCAGAGGACCCATCTCTTGTTCTTCCCTGGGTCTGCAGCTCCCAGCAGATGACCTGGACAGAAAAGCCCCTCAGTCCATCCTTGTGGAATGACCTACTGGATGCTTCTGTCCACGACACCAAACTTCTCTCCCCATTACCATCTTTTCACTGTCTCCTTTGACATGGAATCTGAGGGTGCAGCTAGTAAGTTTGATGCTGGTTTTTGTCTTTAAATGCACTTTGGAAGTGGTCATTTGTTTTCAAAGGTGCGGCAAATCCAACCCCCTTTCGCAGCGTCTCTCCCTTTCTTCCTGCACTTTCCTTCCTGTATTGAAAGACTTTACTGAGCACCTCTGCCAAGGACCAAGCGCTGCATCGGAGTGGGAGATACAGACGCCATCTCTCCAGGTGCTTACCAAATAGAGGCACCACATTAAACACTCCTACCCAGACCATATAACGTATTTACTTCTTCAGTTATGGTTGACCTCCCTCCCCTTCCTAGTGTTTTAAGCAACTTTTGACAAGATTGCAAAGTTTAACACAACGCCTGGTGCATAGTAAGTGTTCGATAAATGTTGGAGACATCTGTTCTTCTCCATACTGTCGCCCACAGCTCTCCTTTGGCTGGGGAACAGCCAGTCTGAGACCTTCAGCACATTCACAGAAACCCTTCCAAATGAGGGCTCAGGGAATGTGCAGGGTCCAGTCCCCAAGGCGCCTTATGCTGGTGAGATCAGAGTGCACTCCGACCCTGAGATTCCCAATTCCAGGTACAATTTAGCCTGGTAAGGCCAAACACTCCTGTTGGACTGAGCATACGTGGGCCTGGTCAGTGCCTAACTGGCCTTTGCAAAAACGGGCATGGGACCCTGAGCTTCTATTGTACAGGCTGTGTACCCTTTTCACATCTCCACACCTCTCGTGCGGTCCTCTTTCCAAACCACTCCCCCCACAGCACACACACCTTTCCAGCTAGAAAGGAGCTAGTGTAGGTGGCACCTAAGAAATGAGGCACTAGTTCGCCCTAGAAACCTCTCTCCCACATCCTAGAAACCTTTCCCCCACATCCCTGTTCCTGCCCCATCTCTCTGTTCCAACTTCCAGACTTGGCGGACTATGGGAGACCTACTACCGCCCCAGCTTCCTGGAACAGCTTCGGCCTCCGGGTGCCACTGAGGAAGCTCAAAAGTGAGGTCCCCACCCCGTGTGTCAGCGGAGACTCGCTCAGGCCCTGCGCGGCGCACAGAAGCAGACTGGCCGCCCGCCTCGTCTCCCCCGAGCGCCATCCAGCGGCAAGGCGCCAAGGGCACCCTCCGCAGAGGCTCCTGGCGAGCCTCTCCGGAAGCGAGGTGAGGAGGTTTCTCAATGGGAAAGGTCCCTTCCTCTACCCACTCCCCGAAAGGAGGGCGCTTGTACCTCCCAGCCTTTCCACGAATTCCCCGCACTGCTTGAGGCTGATTCGGGTTCACCCAGGGTTCTCTCCCCACCCCCTTCTATTCCTGCCCTATACAAGCGCTGAGTAGGAGATTTTTAAAAGGAGAAGAAAAAAGAAAAGAAAAAAAAATAGGGGAAAAAAAAAAAAAAGCGTGTGTTTGCGCCACCACTGCCTGGAAACTTTCCTGCGGCGCCGCCGGTTTTCATCCGGGGCTGGGTGACGCTTGCTCTCCCTTCCACGCGGGCGTGTTAAGTCCTGCCTTATTCCTAATTCTATACCTATGACCTTATCCCGGCTGCAGTCAGGCGCCTCGACTCCCTGCCCCTGCTTGCAACCCAGACGAGACATCCCCTCCCCGCTGAGGTCCCGGTGGGTGTTGACCCCCTTGGATCTCCAGAGTGGCGACGTGGCGCTCAGGGAATCCTAAACGCAGAGGAAGACGGACACTGGTCTTTATATACCCAGAGTGTTATCGCTGATTTCTTTCTTTCTTTTTTTTTTTTTGGAAGCGCAACTGCGCACACACATATATTTTAGTGAGCGGGTTAGTGCAAGACGAAAAACACCGAAAAACATTTTTTTCCGGGGGGGGGCGCATATTCTCCAATTCCCTGGTAATTTGTAACAGACTTGATTGCTCAGAGAGAAAAGGAATAACCGTGTAGCTGCAAAACCAATTTAACTCTGTCCGTACTGATCAACTGAGAGTCTGCCCCTGAGGTGTGACGGCAATGCAGTTTTTAAATGAGATTTAATTTCATATTTCAGGCTACTTGGAATGTCCATATGTACACACAGAACATTTTAGAAACGCACATGCATGGTCTCTTACATTTCAATACTGCAATGGAATATAGCCTTAAAGTTGGACCCATACTTGGCTCAGCAGGCTCTCCAAACATTAGGGAGATCTAAATGGAAGCTCTACAAGGAGTGGTAGCTCCGCTCTCAGAAAGCCAGACTCACCTCTCTGACCGCACCCTCCACCCTTCATATTCACCTGGGGTTAGTCTTCTGATATCCCAACTAAAGAAAATTTCCTTTGCCCCTCACCTAATCCCTACGACTAGAAAGTCTTTTCATAACCCAACTCCAATTTCTCTGTTACACAGTAATCTGTTCTATGCCCCCCTCCCCAAATTCATAACCCACACTCAAAAGGCCCTTCATTGACTGCAACAATTCTCAAATTCTAGACAGAGAAACGCAACAGAAGGGGCTGTCCTGGTTATTCACGGCATTAATACGCAGACATAGAAGTGAATGCAACATCATATTTTAAGTTATCTAATGGAAAAAAAAATCCTAACTCTGCCGCACAGTCCTTCCCACCCTCCTTTCTCTCCAAAGTGGTAGGGGGAGGAAGGGAGGTTGAAATGAAGTCTCTTGGAAAGGAAGGGGGAAAAAAAGCCAGGCATTATTTACACCTGCAAACTTTGGATGGCTGGATTCGGCCCCAATTGGCTTAATTGTAAATCTTTTCCGCATGGCCCCAACTCCGGGACCTAGCGTCTGGGTTTAATAATGCGCCCAGCACCCCAGCAGGGCCGGGCTGAAAAGAGAGAATCCCTGCCCCACCCCCACTCAGCGCAGAGGTAATTAGAGCAGCCCCTGCTCCCCCCACCCCCCACTACCCAAACCTTGCTTGAGGTACCAGAAGACCAGACTCAGACATGTGGAGAACTCATATTTTACCATCTGAAGACAAGAGGAGGTATTTCAAAAGCAAAGGCACCCTCCAAGCCAGAAGTGGGAGGGAGCGCCCCCACCCCACTCCTGGCCCCCTTGCGCACTGGGCTTGTCCGCGGGCGAGTGAGAAAGAGAGGCGTCTACACTCGGAGCCAGAGGCAGCCTCACATTCCCTCGGCTGGCAGCGTAGGGCTGACCTGTTTATAGAACTTGCTGCTAAGAAAACATGTAAAAACACACCCCAGCGGTGGGAGAGGATGAACGCGCCCTCCACCCCACCCTCTCTTCTGCACGAGAAAAATTCTCTCCCGGCTCGGCTCGGCTCCCTCGGAGTCTTGTTTTTCTCCCAGGAGGCTATTTCCTTCCGATTGTTTTTCAGTCACTTTAAGAGGCAGAGAGTGCTACATTTCTCTTTTATTTTTCGTAACCCCCACCCACCCTTACTTAATTAAGATCTTTACTATCCATCCCGGAGTTGCCCTTTGCAACCGGAGTGGAGGGGGAGGTAGCAATCAGTGCTGCAGAAGACGATCGGACGTTGGGCGGGGAGAGGGTAGGTAAGGAGCTTCTAACTCCCTGTAAACTTAGTTTTCGTTCTCTGAGGGAGCCGGCCGGCCGCGCTTTCTTCATTCCCATCCGGGAGCCCGCCTCGCCCCGCCCCGGTAGCTGCCGAAGGAGGGCAGGTAACCCGCGCAGGGAGCCAGTGCCCGCAGCTCGCGGGTTCCCGGGCCTGGTGGGGACCTTGCCGCGACTGAGGGCCGGGGCAGGCCAGCCTGTCCGAGACCCCTTTGCTCCTCCGCGGACCGGCGCGGCGTTGGGTGCAATATCGGAGCCCCGGCCGGGGTCCAACCCCCGGACTGCGAGTATAATCCGAGGTAGCGAGCGTCTTCTCGGGTTCCACACTGGGCGAGGCCTGGAGCCGCTAAGAGGCGCGTCCAGCTTCCGTATTTGGAACCGGGGTAAGGGGAACGGCGGTAGGGAAGCCCCCCGGCCGGGGGTCGAAACCAACGCCAGAGCACCTCTTGGGGCGCCCTGGGCTGTCGCTGTCTCCCACTCCTTCCTAGGGCCCAAAGTTTTCCTTTCCCAGAGAAAGAAGAAAGGGCACTGCGAGGAAAGGCAAGGGCAGGTTGCTACATCAGAAAGGCCGCTCCTCTCTGCCGGCCCGCCCGAGGATTTTTAATATTTGGCTTGGAAGTGAAATGAACTGAGGCCTGGGCGCCAGCAAAAGCAACTCTTAGGAAAAGCGCTCTCCATTCCAAACATTCTCGCTTTCCGTGCATGTGTGCGCCTCTGCCTCCCTCTCTCTTCTTCCTCTAAAAGATAAATAAAAATCGTAAACTGAAGGAAACTTTCACAGCGCTCGTGTATTCAACCCCCAAGCCAGCGACTTATAAAGACTCCTGGGATCTCTCAGGCCACAACCCTCACCCCAACCTCTAGCTCCCCACGGGGGACAGAACCGTCCCTCCACCCCCACCTCCCTGGATATTCTGCGGACCTGAGAAGGATTTGTGGCGGTGTTATTTGCAGGCAGGGATGACTGGGTTGGGAGCAAGATTTCCAGTCCCATTGTCGAGGCCTCAAGTCTCACTGACATGGAGTAGGAGGCCACAGGGAGTATCCAGTGATTAAGACTTGAGGAAAGTGCAGTGACCCCATCCTCCCACCTCCAGGTACCTGAGCAGCTCTGGGACAGGGTCCGTGATCACAGGAGACAGAGGGGAGAAAGGGCTGGGTCTTGGTTCCAGATTGTGAGCCGTGAGTTTGGCCAGAGAGTTTGCCTGCGCATGGGACAGCTGCTCAGTGACAGGCCAGGTTTGGAGTCAGGATCCTGAATTCAGACCCCCAAATCCTGGCCTTAGCAGGTTTTCCAGCACATTACCTGCCAGACATGCCAGAGAAGCAGGTGAAATCGCCCCCCACCACTCTGTGTCCTAGGCCACAAAAAAGTTATCTTTTCCACGCAAGGAAGAAGCGGTTATATCAGTTTTCAAAATAACTGTATAACCTGGAACTTGACATGTTTATACACTTCCAATCCCAGAAACTTCATGCTCCCAAGCAACTGCCCCCCCAACATACACACCAGTTTACATCTCTTTGGGGGGCTTCATGGGATATGAACGAATCGCTAAGTGTTTTATCTCCTTTCCTCTCCCCTCACCCTGCTGGATTTGGGAGACATGCAAATACTACCTTTGGGAATGCAGGCAGACTGGATGGCTGGCAAGAAGCAGCGGGACGCTACGGAAAGGGGAAAAACACGGCAGCACTTCTGGCCCACGGCTCCTCGTCCATCTCCCGCCTCCCCCTCTGCTCTCCCCGGCTCTAATTGAAACCCAGTACGGGAAATAGTAATGGATCCTGTGCTCAAATCGAGAAAACGTGTCTGTGGCTACGAGGGGACAGTTAGTTCAGCAGATTTGGAGGAGCCAATGTGTCTTTGCCCTGTCAACCTTCCTGACGGTAGTGGCCATTTAATTTGTCATGCCCTCTCCGTTACAGAGTCCCCTGCTCCCTCTGAGGGTCCTGGCGGCTTTCTCAGGGTGAGACCCCACTGCCCCCTGGCACCTAACGACACCACCAGCGGTAATGGAAAAAGCAAAAGCAGAAAACCTCAGGAGTAAGATGTGCTGCTGAACAACCCCCTCAGTCTGCCGCTGGGGATTGGACATATATAGAGTTATATTTTTCCTCCATATTTTTTTAAAGTGTTCTGTCCCCTAGACCCCCATCCCACCAGGCAGATTCCTGGCACAAATCGCAAAGGGGCCATTTACACCCTTACCTGTCTCCACTGGAAATCTGGAAAGAGGATGTCGAATACAGAAAGGTATTGGGTGGTCAGGAGGCCCGAGGCCCAGGTCAGCTCAGACCTGCGTCTCGCTGATTCTGGGTCAGATAAGAGGAGAGGAAAAATTCCCGGCCTCTTCCTCATGAATTCATTTCTGCTAGACTAAGAAACAGCGTCCATTGCGTTCTCTTTCTCTTTCTTTCTCTCTCTCTCTCTTTTTTTTTTTTTTTTAGTAACTGGGAGAACACACACAAAGAGAACATTGAAGATGTAGACATTGAAATTAGGAAACCACAATTAGTTCCTTTTCCTGAATGAGAGAGAAAAAGGGAAAAAACTTTCGCAGATGTGTAAAAGGCAGGCTTGCCACACACACACACACACACATACACACACACACACACACACTTCCTCCATCCACCCTTGTTTCCCTTCCAACTTATCTAAATCACTAGCCCTGTACAAATTGCCATTTTGCAGGGCGATCAGCTTTGATGAAAGGTAGGTGCTAGTAAGAATAATGCAGAGGGTGCAATCTTTTCATTTTGCCTCTGCCAAAAACCTATTTACATTAAAAGGAGGTATGAGAAGCATGGATTAAGTGTATAAGGAATGATGCTCTAGAAAGAGCATAAACCAGCTGGCGCCAAAGTGAGCCTCTACTAAAAATACTGCTTCCCCAGCTAGACAACTTTGCAATCTGCGCGCTCACACATTGCAGGCTCTTGCACTGAATTGCCTGATCAATAATTTAGAGGGCTGACAGAGGACAGGGAAATGTGTCTTACAGGAAAGTCCAGTGCTTCTGGGGCAAGACAGAGGGTAGGAGCAAAGCCCCAACATGACCCCCTCACTCTGGCTTTGGAAAGGGTGGGGGGGGTGTGAGAGAGAGAGAGAGCAGAGCATTGGAATAGGGGTGAGAACCAGCTCTGGGGAAAGGGTGACTTTGGGGTTACCAAAAGGAGAAGGCGACACTTCCAACCTAGACAAAGGGGCCCATCGCTTTTCTCTGTTACGCACCTTATCGGCGCTAGCCAAGGGCGTAGGGGGAAGGTGTTTGTTCAGACGCCGGTTGGGAGGCATCTCCAGCCTGTCACAGTTGCTGGAACAGATGAGGGAGGGCGGGGGAGGGGGCACAGAGCCCATCCAGAAATACAGAGGGCAGGAGAGATTCAGAGAGGACAGGGGAAGCCAGAGGAAACAGGGAGAGGGGGAGGAAAACTAGAAAAGAGGCCGAATGAAAACCAGAAAGAACAAGGGAAGTTAAAGGCCAAGGGACAGAGACAGACAAGAAGGAGAAATAGAAACCAAGAACAAGATAGAGGGGGGTGGTGGGGGCAGGGGTGGAGAGGAGGAAGTTTAAGGGAACGGAGGAAGAAAGATCACAGGTCTACAGTCAAAGAATCTTCCAAGGAGATTAGCAGAGACCGGGAAAGGGGGTGGGGGAGAGGTGGGCACCCTTGTCTTGTCCACCCAAGAGACTTGTTGCCCGCTTCTGGGTGGAGGAAAGATGGGGAAACTAACCTTCCTGGAAAGAAACTGACCCCTAAACCTCATGACCTTTCTGAAAGAAACTAAGTTCTTCAAAGATGCTGGCAGGGAGGGGGTGTGAATGCGGAGCTCCCGGAGGAAAATCAAGCCTTCCAGGTCTGCACAGAAGTCCTCGCTTGGGTTCAGAACTGTGTGGGGGAGAGTCAGGGTTTGGGCAGCGCAGAGGTCTTGATGTGGGAAGGGGCTGCTAGCTGCGATTTACGGAGGGACCTTGCCCAGTAAGCTAGGCGCTCCCGAGGGAACTGCTTCCCTGGGATCCTTGATAAGAAAATCATGTCCCCCGCCCCCGGTCCCCTCGTTGGGGTAACTGAGGACGAAGGAGAATGGGAATCCTAGTCAGTTTCAAACTTTCTCACTATCAAAAGAGCGGGGTCCAAGGCGCATTGGGCAGAGACACTGGCCGCGCAACCAGAAAGCCCCTTCTCAGTAAAAGTTTATGTATTGACCGACCCCCGTAGGAAACTTCTTAATTAGGCCTCAGAGCCCTGGAGAAACACGGATGTTCTTATGTCAACAGAACCCCCAATTTAGCGACACCTCGGACTGAAAAAAGCTCCGCGCGGCACACAGGGGTGAAAGTTTAAGAGGGAATAAGCGTGTAATAGTCCCTAGCCAGACCTCACACATGCTAAAGGGAATATTTACAGCAAACGTGCCAGAGTAAACGACCCCGCCTACCCACCATCCTTTCTCTCTCCTCCCCCCTTTTTGGTAAACTTCAGATAAACACTCTTCGGTCACAAAAGGGTCGGCCTGTCCCCTATATAGTTTGAGGTAGGCGGTGTTGTAGGGAAAAGTGAGACCCGGCCCACACTTCCCCTGCGTTGTGTGGACAAAACTAGTACCTCCGCCGCGCCCAAGGCCTGGGCTGAGCGTGGTTGATTGGAGTTCGTGTGTGTGCAGACGAAATGTGTTCCGAGACTTCTCTGCCGCTTCCCCCATTTTAACATCTGCACTCAACACTGCTGCTGCAGCCACTAACAGATACGTGAAGGCAATTTTATTACTAAAAATCAGGCCTACGAGGAAGTGAAAATTCTTTTTGCAAAAGGTGGAGCAATGTTTGAGGACGCCAGAAGTTCCGTGGGTCCTTTTGGATCCAAACTTTGTCCCTCTTCTCCTGTCCTTAAAGCACCGCTTCTCGGGCTCTGCAGAAGCGCTGGCTCATTCTGTGTTCCCGTGTGACTTTTGTTGACAACGAGGCGAGGAGGAGGAGGAGAGAGAATGAGAATCGAGGGGGTCTGCAAAGAGAGAGAGAAGAAAGACCGTGCGGGGCCCGCATCTGGAGCCTACAACCCGGGCTGGGGGGCGCCAGCCTTGTGGGTTCCCCTGGCGGCCAGGCCTGGCACAGGTCCTTGGAATACGTTAGCCAAAGTTTAACTCGAATCCGGCGGCCACCAGGCCGCTTTTGTTTGTTTGCAAATTAATCACCCAGCGCACGGCCGGCGCCAGAGTGGGTTTATCACCCACCGGGAGGGGGGCGCGGCGGCCCCGCAGAGACAAAGAGGAGTTCGCACCTTCCCGCTTTTGATCCCAAGTTACCGAGGCCTCCCTGCATAATACGAGCCTCCTGGGGCCGAGTCTGGGAGGTCAGTCATAATTGGCGGAAGTTTGCAGACCATTAGCAAGATGTCGACATTTTCGATTCAGAACCCCGCAAACTTTCTTCTCCTCCTTCCCTTCCTTGCGCTCTAAATTAGGAATGGGGGGTCAGGAGTGGCAACTGGGGCGACCCCAGGGTTAAGTTAGAGCTATGGGCAAAACCAGGCCATTGAGGGAGGAGCATTATGAGAGGCAGAAAAGACTGGGTCCACCGTGGGGCCAAAGGCAAGTCGAGATATTTACAACTGAAATCCGCAAGATCCCCTTCCACGCCCAAAACAGAAAGGAGGCCAGAATGCCTCGGAGGACCAAGCGAAATGTCTCCCTCCTGTGCATCTGGACTCTTGAGGCACCGAGTGCATGAGGATAGTCACATCGTGGTTGCAGAATTATTTTTTTTTTTCTACTCGTAGTAGCAGGGCAGAGATTGGCCCGCGGGTGCAGGCAAAAACCGATCGCGGGGATTTGGGGCCGCTCCAGAAAGCGCCGCGAAGCTGCCCCAGGCTCTGGCGGCGAGCAATACGGAGGGAGTGGGTTCTTGCCTTCGGAGACTCCTGAAACCCTGCAGTGACCTCAGTGGTCAGTGCTAGGAGGGGGAAGGCCTGGTCGCAAGGGACACGGGAGGGGAGTTCGGAGCTAACGCCCTGGGCCCTGCCGCCTCTTTTCTCTCGATCTTCGTAACAGCCGGCAGGGAGAGACCGAGAGGACGCCAGAGACAGACAGACCTAAAGGAAAATAAAGGGGGCGAAATGGCGAGCCAGACTGAGTTCGCAGAACCACTCCATTCTCTTTGTGACTTAAGGGAATTCTCAGTGCTGGCGCCAAGCGCTCTTAACCATGTGCGTCAAAAATGCGAGGCTGGAAAAGCTTGTCGCCTCAAAAGTTCCGCCCCTATCTCGGTGCGGTTGGCCCACAAAGGAACTGCATTTTCCCCCTCCACTTGCTCCTACTTCGGAGTCGGGAGCTGGGGGCGCAGGGGGGTACACAAGGCAAAATGGAAAAGAAGACAGGGCGGTCCACTCAGAGACACGCACAGGTCTTAATCCCTAGGCCCTGAAATCAGCCCTTTCTTTAAAAGAACAGTGTCCCCAAGAATTCCCTCTATACAGGAATGGCCCAACTCATGTCCCCCCACCCCCCAGAAGCGAGATATGTGGTTTAGGGAATCCTCTGACCCGGGCAGGGACCTGCAGTCACAGTTACCAACTCCGCGACAGGTTTGATCTGTAAGATCGGGTTGCCTTCCTCCCCTTCACGCCCCCGCCGTACCTGAACTGGAACCAGTCTCTGCCCCTCTAGGGTGAGGGCGTTTCACGGTTTGTTTTACAAATTCACCCCCGACTACTGGCGAGATAAGTCCCGGGTGGAGAAAGAACTGAGGCACCGAGATAAGTGCGATGCCTGGAGAAGATACGAGGCTGGCGCACCTCCCCCTCCCAGCTCCTGACCCGCAACTCCGCTCGGAGCTGGCCTCGGAGGGGAGGGCAGCGGCTTGGCGGGGACCGGCCCAGAACCTAGCCCGGCGCCACGTTCACTTTGTCCCGATCTCCAGTCTCCCCTCTACACTCATAAACGCGTTCAGGTGGAACACGAGGAGCCCGAATCCAGACCGAAGACCAGATCTAAAAGGGTTGCTTAATGCATATCACGAAATCCCCAGTCCGCCTCCCCGAGTGAGCGCAGACAGGGCCGGCGGCGCAGGCTGTGTACGTGTTTGCGTGAACGTGTTTTTCCGCGGGTGGCGTGGTCTCAGTGTGCTGCCGCGTGTTTGCGTACTGATGTGCTGGGGGTGTTTGGGTCTCCGCACCCGGGTTCCGGTGGGCCACGGTGAAGAAGGAGCCCCGCACGTGTGTGCTGAGATCTGGCCATATCCGTGTGCTCGTGAGTCCGCGAGCCCACATGCAGGGGAGACCGGTAACGAGAGACACCCGAGCTCGGGAGCTCTAGAGCGGCGGCCGGGAGGAGCTTGGCTCCACGTGGGGCTGGAGAGCGCGCAAGCCGGGAGTCTGGGCGCTCGCCTCCCCGCGGCTGCAAGCGGCTTTTGTTGCGCTCAGCGGCCGAACGGCAGCTCGCAGGAGGCTCACCCGTCCGCCTGGCTCGCCGGGGGCTGGTTACTAAGAGGGTGAACGAGAGAGAAAAGGCCGCGGCGGCGGAGAGGCGAGGCGAGCCGAGCGCGCGAGAGGCGAGCGCCCCTGCCCGGCGCCCGGCGCTCTCTCCGCCTTCCTGGCCCAGCTCGCTCGCTCGCTCCCTCCTCCCCTTCCTGCCTGGCCCTGCCTCCTCCCTCGATCCCGGGTTGGATGACTGAGGCATTTCAGACTTGGGCTGAACAAGAGCAAGCGAGCGAGCTCTAGGGCTGTGGCGATCTCTCGATAAGCCACCTAGAGGCGACTCAGTGCGCGCGCTCCTCGGTGGCGCCCGCCCTCCCTCTGATCATGTTGACATATTCACAGGACAGGCAGTAGTACCGATGCGGCGCTGCGACGTTACAGTTTCCGACACCTTCTTTTTATAACTCGGCTCTATCCCCCCAGCACTCGACCTGTGAAAACCACGCCTATGCAGCAACACAATTGGTCCGAAAGCGTCAAAGAGCCAATCAAGAGGCCCCCGGCTCCCCGCAGCCCAGAGCAGAGCCCGACCTTCTAGAGCCGCCGAGCAGACGCCCGGGGAATTCTAGAGGCGGAGGAGGGTGGTGAGCAGCTCCGGCTGGCTGGCTCGCTCCCTCCCTCTCCTCGCGCTCCCTCTCCCACTCCGTCTCTCTCTTTCTCTCTCTCCCTCCTTCTCCATTTCCCCCCTCCATCCTCCCTGCCCTGCGCGTCTGGACGCAGATTTAGGAAGCGAATTTGCTCACGTTTTAGGACACGGAAGACGACAGGCGCGAGAGAAGAGCACAGCCGGACTCGGACTGGAACCCAGACACCCTCCGGAGGCTCGGAGCGGAGGCAGGAGGCGGAGGCGAACGGAAGCCAGTGTGCAGTTCAAGTTGTGATAGCGCTGTTAGAAGAGGGCTTAAATCAGAGATTTTTTTTTTTTTTTTAAAGGAGAGAGACTTTTTCCGCGCTCTCGCCGGCGGTTCCAGCCGGGTCCAGCGCAACTGCAGGCGCCTCCTGCGAGAAAGGGAGAGGAAGAGAGGTAGGGGGGCGGGGGAAGAAGAAGGAGAAGAAAAGGTAAAAAGTCTCCTAAGAGAACCGTTCGCAGTTGCAACAAAGAACTAGGGGCTGGGGCGCGGTTCCTGGGTCCCGGGGCCGGAGTGTCCATTTCGAGCAGAGCGGCAAGGCTCGGGCGCTAGTCGAGAGCCTGCTCGCTCCCCTCGCCTCTGAAACCGACTTGCAGGAGCGGCTTTTTAAAACGCAAGGCACAAGGACAGCCACCCCAGCGACTATGTCTCCCGATTGCTCGCCTTGCCCTCTTTAAAAGCGGCGTTCTCCCCAAAAGACACTTACTCCTTCTCCCTTTGAGGTGCTGTAGTTGTGATTTTTTTTCCTTTTTTCCTTTTTAAACTATGCGCTGCTGTTAAAAAACAAAAACAAAACAGCAGCTGCGGACTTGTCCCCGGCTGGAGCCCAGCGCCCCGCCTGGAGTGGATGAGCCTCTCCATGAGAGATCCGGTCATTCCTGGGACAAGCATGGCCTACCATCCGTTCCTACCTCACCGGGCGCCGGACTTCGCCATGAGCGCGGTTCTGGGTCACCAGCCGCCTTTCTTCCCCGCGCTGACTCTGCCTCCCAACGGCGCCGCGGCGCTCTCGCTGCCCGGCGCCCTGGCCAAGCCGATCATGGATCAATTGGTGGGGGCGGCTGAAACCGGCATCCCTTTCTCATCTCTGGGGCCCCAGGCGCATCTGAGGCCTCTGAAGACCATGGAGCCCGAAGAAGAGGTGGAGGATGACCCCAAGGTGCACCTCGAGGCCAAAGAACTTTGGGATCAGTTCCACAAGCGGGGCACCGAGATGGTCATTACCAAGTCCGGAAGGTAAGCAAGCAGAGAGCCCCGTTCCCCAAACTCTCGGAGGGTTTTCCCTCCCTTTCTCTTTCTCCTCCGAGACAGTAGGTCTGTTAGGAAATTTGGCTTCCAAGAAAACTTTCGTTCCCCTGGAACTGTGCAAAGACTCCCGGGCCTGCCCCCATGGGAGGAAATTTCAGCTTACCTGGGTGTCTGCAGACGCGGGTTTTCCTGGCGAAGTTTGCAGCCTGGATAGATGGAATTTTTTCAGCAGAGCTCAGACCTCTCTGCACCGAGAAAGAACACCATCTCCCTGCAGGGAGTTTCACTGCTCAGACCTGTGGGAGACACACTTACGGTTTTGTTGCTGTTGTGTTTTTGTCTGTTTCATTTTGTGCTCAGGGGGGAAAACTTCAAGCCCCTTTCTTTTGTGTGGTAACAAGAGGCCCGGCACCGGCTCTTCTGGCCCTTTCCGTCCTCCAGGCCGGCCTGTGGTTCTGGGGGGGCCTGCGCCCGCGGCTGCCAGGGTCAGGGAGGAATCGAAGGGCAGCTGGGTTTGTTTGTCCAGACCGCTTCCCGTGTCCGTAATCCAAGGGAGAGTTCAGGGTGCGATTGGGGGGTAATTAAGATTATGTTTGCAGACCCAAGAAACCCGTGGGGAGACCTAGACACATGCTTCTGTTTTATGTGTAACAACTACCAACCAGGGAGGTAGGTGCTTGCCTGACCAAATCTGCCCGTCACTTAAAATCACAGATTCTTTTTTTTTTTTTGTAATGGCATTGAAGTCTATCAAGGCATAAAGTTGAAAGAATAAAAATAAAACGCTGCTCTTGATGTCTTCAGCTTTCCCAGTCTTTTCAAAAAAGCTGCATGAGGCCGAAGTTGGCATAAAATTCCTCAGACCTAGGAGACATTTAGCCGGTTTCACAGCACAGAGCTTCCTTGAGGTCGAAAGCATAGCATGCCGACACTGGTGGGAGCAAACAGGCTCAGGGGGCCCGGTCTTGCAGTTCGGGACCGGGGAATGTGGTGAGCGGCTCCCGGGCAGACTGGTTATCAGGCCTGGGAGTCCACTCCAAGCTACAAAATGCGTTTTAAGAATGCACCGAAGTCCAGTTTCATTTTTCGCCAGCAGCGGGATTGCTTCAGAATAAACTCGACGTTCATTTCCTTGATAAGTTAAACATTTTCTCGATGGGTGGTGGAAAATTCTAGCTTTAACTGACCACACTTTAAAAATCCTACCCCAAGCGGTTTAGAACTACACACCCGCTGGAAAAGGCATGGGCAAGAGTTTCTCTAGAAAGGGCAATCTATAAAGTCACACAAGACAGAAAATATATATAAAGACATTAGGAGACGCTGTACAGAAATGCAGTGCTATAAATTCCCTTGTTTTGAATCTTGGGACATTGAAAGAAATTCAGCCTATTTAACACTTGTGCTGGGGTAGAAAACAACTTTGCGCCCGGCCGCTGTCCTCTGAACCCTCTCCGTTCATCCATACGCTTTACATTTGATTTAAGTATTTTAGGCCAAATAGAGTATCAAACCCAAGATTCTAGGCGACTTACTTTTTTTTTTTTTTTCCTTTTCCCTTCTCTTATTGCAGGCGAATGTTTCCCCCATTTAAAGTAAGGTGTTCCGGGCTGGATAAAAAAGCCAAATATATTTTGTTGATGGACATTATAGCTGCCGATGACTGTCGATATAAATTTCACAATTCTCGGTGGATGGTGGCCGGTAAGGCTGACCCTGAAATGCCAAAGAGAATGTACATTCACCCCGACAGCCCAGCTACCGGGGAACAGTGGATGTCCAAAGTTGTCACTTTCCACAAACTGAAACTCACCAACAACATTTCGGACAAGCATGGATTTGTAAGTTTCACGGCTCCTTTCAGTAAAATGTTACCTTTCTTCACTCCAGCTAGGGCTGTGGTCTCCCCATGCCTTGTAAAACTGTGAGTTTCTGCTCAAACTTCTCTCTTCTTTTCCGGGGGCCAACTTAGGGAACTAGTTTGATCTGCCACAGAGCTGCAGAGAAAGGAGTCACTCGGGGATGTTTCTTTTCCGAGAACGGGAGGCCAGGCCTTTCTAAAAGAAAGCTACCTGCAGGCTCCTGTTCTGGGGCAATTCTAGGTCTTGGGACGTGCCCGACCTGACAGGGAAGTTCAAAACCAATCGTTAAGCTCTAAACTCAATTTTAAAATGATGTGTTCATCAAGGTTTTAAAGATAGTCTTCTGTTTTGAAATCAGCCATGGTATTTCTCCGGAGAGCGTTGAGGTTCGAAGCTCTCCGATACGTCAGTTAAAGGGTGTGATTCCATTTTGGGAAACACGCTTTTTTCTTTTACGCAGAAAAGAATTGGGCTTAGGTGAAAGTCAGCTTTACTAGAAACAAGACGGATTGGTGGTGTAAAAATTGTGTGTTGGGAATGCGTATAGATATTCAGTGGGAGCATACTTAGAAACTTTCAGAAGTCTTAGATTGCTCGTAAAAGTCGAGCAAGGACCTTTTGCCCCCAACCCTTACCCTCCCCAACATTTCAATAAAATAAACAGTGATAAGCGAGGAATAAGCAGAAAGATTAGGCCCAGGAAGAGGCGCAGGGCGCGGAAATTTCTTCAGCGGGCAGGAATTGCATTTGAAGTCCTTGATTTGATTAAGGCATAAATATTCCTCTCTAGAGTTCAGCCTTTCAGGGCTTTAAGTGGATTGGGCTCGTCAATTAGTGGACGCTGAAAGGACTGAATCATTTTGTAAATTAAAATGCATGTTTTTTTCTATCTTTTAAGACTTTGGCCTTCCCAAGCGATCACGCAACGTGGCAGGGGAATTATAGTTTTGGTACTCAGGTAGGCTAGGGTTCAAGGTTCCGAGGAACCTGAGCTGGTGAGGGTGGGGGGCACCCTTTGGAAATGGCCGAGCAGTTTGGATTCTGCAGACGATAACGTTGGTGGAATGACAGAGCACCCAAAGAGGTGCTCTCTGGAGGTGGGCTCGGTCCAGGCGTGGTACCCTCCCGTGGGGTAGCTGTCAGCTGGCAGGGCTTGGAAGATCCCGTCTGTCCCGCTAAATCCCTTTCTGCTGTGTGTCTGTCCTCCCCCTGCCCCTGCAGACTATACTGAACTCCATGCACAAATACCAGCCCCGGTTTCATATCGTGAGAGCCAATGACATCCTGAAACTTCCGTACAGCACCTTTCGGACGTACTTGTTCCCCGAAACTGAATTCATCGCCGTGACAGCCTACCAGAATGATAAGGTGATCAAAGACACCCGTTCCCCGCTCCTTACTGTCTCCTGTCCTTTAAGCTGCTTTGCAGGAGGGTGAGAAAGTCACCAGAGAATTGGGATGGGGGGGCGGGTCTTGAATTTTCTTCTGTGATTTGATGGTCAGTCGAGCTTTGGGGAAAAGAGGCGCTGGCACATTGCAGAGGCAGAAGAAAAAGAAAGAAAGAAAGAAAGAAAAAGAGCTTGACCAGCTGGGATTTTAATGCTGAGTAAAAAAAAATACCAGACTAACTTTGCCAGTGAGAAGCTCCTATAATAACCACTATCTCTGAGCCCGCCGGCCCCCCCCCCCCACACACCTCCGGGCTTTCTCCCGTCTGTTTCAAGGTTTACTCTCTTTCCCTTATGGAAGAAGGACCCAGAAATCAGGTTCCAAAGGAACCAGCTAACAATTTAAGGCAAAAGCCATGGGGGATCCTGGGAGGAGAATCCCACTGGAGATCAGCTTCTCTCCCTTAGCCAGAAATCGCGAGTAGCTAGCTGGTCTGGTTTTTATTACCATTTATGCTGTTGTGTTTTTTATGGTGTGTGTGTGTGTGGTTGGGAAAACCTACTCTGATCACAGGGTCATGCTAATTGAGTTGTCTGAGGCTTCTGAGAGGAGGTGACCAAAGTCACCACTTCATTTGAAGTTTTTTTTTTTTTTTCTCCCTTGGGCCTGAGGCCGGGGATTAGGAGTGTCCCCAAATGGAACAGCAGGCAGCACCTGGTATGTAAAGTTATGATGGCCTGAAGGTCATGGACACATAGCACAGAGACACACAGTGACGCTTGCTGCTGATTCACCAGTCGCCAGCTTGACTATTAGCAGGCAGTTATGGGGGTAGGGAGTGGCAACGGAGGACCCCTGTTCTTTAACTTCTGAACCCCAGACCTCAGTGAATGCCACTCAGAGGACAGCACTGTTTTAGGTAGTCCCCATAGGTAGTTCCTCTGTGGCTGGAGGATGGGGGTGTTTCAGGTATGTTTCCTTAGTCTGGAGACAAGGTGTCGTGACCCCCTGTCCCTGCTAGTCTAGAGTACTGGGATTTGTTCCAAGAACAAGAATCCAGCCAGGGAGCCTTTTTCTTTTTCTAGGGACCTCTGTAATATTATTTCCCACCCCCGCCCCCGCCCCAAGGGAAGGGATTTGAAAGATTACACACTGTGACATTTCCCCTCAGTCTGTAGAATGCATGCTCCCTTCAACCCCAGGATCCCGTGAATCTTCAAGTTGTTACTGAAATAATAAATTGTAGGAGTTTTGATTAGACAAAGAGGCCCCGGGCCTTCTTTACCTAATGGTGGTGGCAGAAGCATACAAATGCAAACAATTGTTTGCAGTGGTCATTCGGGCCTTTTAAATCTGAATTGTCAAGATTATAATCCTCAAGCACCCACCCCACCCAGGGGGGAGAAAAAAAGATCATACCCACTCCAGCACAAGGATATCAAAACCCCATAAATTATTTTATCAGATTCACAGAAAAAGGCTGGAGTGTGTTTGTGCGTTGTGTTTGGGGTTGGGGAAAAAAAAAGTGCCACAATGTATTTTATGATGTATTGCACAATATTAAAAAAATGCAGAATGAAAGCATACTGTTAAGACACACAGGTGCCCCTTTTGAAGATTCTGACGACTTTTCCATTTCTAAGCCCAAGCTGTCGGCTGCCCGGAGCAAAGAATGAGGCATTTCCCAGGCAGGGTCATTTCAGCCTGGAATCCTGGTTTGGCTTCTATGGGAGATGAAAGCCGTGGTCCAGTTTCCTTTGATTTTTATCTCAGGCCCTCCAAACTTCTGCTGTCACCTCCTCTCCCTTTCTCTTCACCCTGGCACATCCCAGTGACGTCTCTGGTTGGCAGTCAGATTTCTAGTCAACTGCTAAGTCGGGGGAAACACTCCCAGAACATTCTAGAAAAGGATGCCAATGTGTCTTTCTTGCTTGTGTGTTCTCCTTCTAGATAACTCAGTTAAAAATAGACAACAACCCTTTTGCGAAAGGATTCCGGGACACTGGAAATGGCAGGAGAGAAAAAAGGTGAGCTGAGACGATTATTTGTTTCTCAGATAATTTAGAAAAACCACTTTGCTAGGTCCCAGGTCTCCACGGTGGGATGTAGGCACTTCTACTGAGAAGGGGAGGGGACTCATGGACTGTCCTCCGCCACCTGCTTGCTAATCTCAGCGCGGCATTCCTTTTACACCTCCATGTCCCCTTAAAGGAAACTCGCTAGGCCACACCATGGTTCTCTCTGGAAGAAAGGCATCAGGGGTAATCAATTACATACAGGTGCTTATTAATTCCTAATTAATTGAAGTTACTCCTAGGTAGGTCTCAGGAAGGAACTAAGCCGTTCACAAAATGCTTTGGAATTTTTGCAATCTCATCTTGCAGATACCACCAGACGGAGCTGAGGCCCCTGGAGAACTCTGGGGCCCCTCCTTCCTGGGCACATGGGTCATTTTGCACCAAGCAAACAGCTGGATAGAATAGGAAGGAAAGTCTCCCCTCCCCCACCGCTTTCAAAGAATTTCTGAAATCCAGCAAATCAACCCAGATTTTTCATCTGTTCCCAGAGGGAGGGGCAGGCATGAAAAAATAATTGCTAACATCTAAATAGATTTTTTCCCTCCAACGAATATGTTGGTGAACCCATCACAGAGACGTGCACCATGAAATAACTGCTTCCTCCCCATCTCAGCAACTGGGGGGTGTCTGTGGTGGGCTGTTTGTGCGCCACACGCTGGGTCCCCGGTGCCCCTCCCTCTGTCAGGACGGCTGGCCCACTGTCTCTGGCCAGCTCCAACCTCCCCTCTTGCTTTTTGCTTTTCAATGAAACTTCACAGCCCAAGCCCCTGCCCTTTCCCGAATGAAACCCTGATCTTGAACAAATGCAACCTAAGCTTTCTTCTTTCCAACACCCTTGTGCCAGAGTCTTCAGCCCACTTAGAATGGCAAGAATGATGCGTGGGCCTGTGTGACTGTCCCTGGGGGGCCAGCCGGTTTCAGAATGGTGTTGTCTGTGGGCACAGGTGGGAGAGGGGTGTGTGTGCTCCTTGAACCGTGGGGGACACATGGTGGGGGGTGGGGGGTGTCGGTTTTATTCTCCTAACGCTGGGGGTGGGCTTCTGCTGCAGAAAACAGCTCACCCTACAGTCCATGAGGGTGTTTGACGACAGACACAAAAAGGACAATGGCACCTCTGATGAGTCCTCCAGCGAACAGGCCGCCTTCAGCTGCTTCGCTCAGTCCTCCTCCCCAGCAGTCTCCACTGTTGGGACATCCAACCTCAAAGGTGAGTAAGCCTGGGCACCTTGCCTTCGGGACTCCAGGGCTTGGAGGCCTGGAGGGGTTGGGGGCTGGGCCGCACACCAGGCAGCTGGCCCTTCAGAAGCTGCAGACCCTTAGCCAAGTCCACAGGGAGGAACCAACGTCCCAAATGGATGGTCAGGTGTGTCCCTCTTCCTGAGCGCTCAGAACCCCTCCCCTCGAACCTTAGTCTGGCAGGAAGGGCCGTGTCTTTCTTGGTGGGGCAATTTAGAAAACATGCCTGGAGCACTTCTCTCTCTCTCTCTCCAACTGTCTTCCAACCACTGCTGACTTTTTGCCATCTTCAAACTCCAGAGGAAAATTGTTGGGCTTGGGGGCGGCCACGGTGGGGGGCCAGGGATTCTCTGCCACCTACAATAAAGAGACAGGGAAGGTGACAGAGCAATAGCCTGTGAGAAGAGATCCCAGTCCGGGAGGGAGGGGCGGGGGTTGAGAGAGGATGAGATGGTTCAAATCCCCAGTCAGTTTCCTGTGTTTTAAAGAGCGAAGAACTATTTATTTGGAAAGACACACAGGTTCTCACAAGGGGAAGAAACCTGTTTTTTACATTTAATAAAAATGAAAGTCCTTTATGTCTTCAATCCATTTAAGCTTTAAACATAAAATAAAGATCCCTTTCCCCTTTTCCCTGGTAGGACACCCACAGAGGGTGTGATGGGAGGGAAAAGAATCTCTGATGGTCTGGGGGACAGGGAGGGGGCTGCCCACCACCCACCTCCCTCTGCAGGGACAGAGGAGGGCAACTCAGAGGCTCACCTGAGTGTGTGCGTTCTGGGCAGGGCCTTCATTGCTGCCAACCAGTTCAGATGTCAGGGCTCTCTCCAAACAAATCCTTCCGAAAGAATTCACACATCTGTGGGAGGTACCGATCGCCATCCCTGAACAAAGGCCCAGATGGTAACTAGGAGGTGTTCCCGCAGTGAGTTTTAGTGTGAGTTAGTTTTTCTCTTTAAAAAGTAAATTTGCAATCAAATGGCAAGTAACGTTGGTCGGACACAGTAGGAGCTCAATCCATGCTTGTAAAAAATGGTAAAATCCATTACCGATTTTGGGGGAGGTGTCCATGGGGGGAGGGGCCCAGGCTACCTAAATCCTTTTAAATTCAGTGTTCACTGATTGAATTTTTCCACTAAAGTTATGAAGTATTATCACTCCCGTTTTGCAGATGAGAAAACTGAGGCACAAGAGAGGTTAAGGGGCTTGCCGGGTGGTACCCAGCTAATAAGCAGCGGCGCCAGGATGCATACTAGGGAATTGGCTCCCGCTGGCCCAGGTTGGAGCCCTTCCACCTCGATTCTGTTCCTTTCTTTTGGCAGATCTGTGTCCTAGCGAGGGTGAGAGTGATGCTGAGGCTGATAGCAAAGAGGAGCATGGGCCGGAGGCCTGTGACGTGGCCAAGATCTCCACCACCACATCGGAGGAGCCAAGCCGCGACAAGGGCAGCCCTGCGGTCAAGGCGCACCTCTTTGCTGCGGAGCCCGGCGGCCGGCCCCGGGACAGCGGGCGGCTGGATAAGGCATCGCCCGACTCGCGCCACAGCCCGGCCACCATCTCGTCCAGTACCCGCGGCCTGGGCGTGGAGGAGCGTCGGAGCCCGGGTCGAGAGGGTGCGGCCACGTCCAAGGCCGAGGAGGCACGTGCTCTGCCGGCCAAGGAGGCCTTCGCGCCGCTCACGGTGCAGACGGACGCGGCCACTGCGCACCTGGGCCAAGGCCCCCTGCCCGGTCTCGGCTTTGCCCCGGGCCTGGCTGGCCAGCAGTTTTTCAATGGGCATCCGCTCTTCCTGCACCCCAGCCAGTTCGCCATGGGGGGCGCCTTCTCCAGCATGGCAGCCGGCATGGGGCCCCTGCTTGCCACTGTTTCCGGAGCCTCCACCGGCGTCTCGGGTCTGGAGTCCACGGCCATGGCCTCCACCGCCATGGCCTCCGCCGCCGCGGCACAGGGGCTGTCGGGGGCGTCTGCAGCCACTCTGCCCTTCCACCTCCAGCAGCACGTCCTGGCCTCTCAGGTATTTATTATCCTTCCTCCTGCCTCTTCTCCAGGCCCTGTCTACAGTCCCTCCCCTTTCCCTTCCCTTTGATATGAGACACCCAGCCCCCCCTGGTCTAGTAATGTCATCATAATCTTACACACCTGCAAAAAAAATCTTAAAATATTTTTTATGTTAAAGAATGTTTATAGTAAAGTGGGTAGGTAGGTAGTAAAAACGATAACTGTACACAGCACTTCTGTTGTGCCACACACTCTTCTGAGTACTTGATCATCCTGACTTCAGGGTACTAGTATCACCCCCACTCTATAGATGAGGCCCAGAGACGTCGAGTAAGTTATCCAAGGTCACACAGCTAGTAGGCGGTGGAGCTCACGGCAGAGTCTTTTCTAGGGTCTGTGATTTTCGCTTCAGAGCCGAAATGTCCCTTAGCTGTCTCATAGCCAGTGCTCCCTCAGGAATTAAACAGGAGGAGGCCTGAGGCCTGGGGAGGGGAAGTGACCCCTGCAAGGCAGCCGAGCCTATTCTCCCAATTGGAAGCTTTCCCCTGCCCCCACCCTAGTCGGGCCAGCCTGTTCCCCAAAGGGTTAATGGTCTGAGGACACGTGGGGAATGTCAGAGTTGAGGGACAGCCTGGCAGCCTCTGTGTGGTTCAGACAGCTGGGGGCGGCCTGGGAGAATCTCGGGCGCTTGGAAACACTGAACCCGGGAAAGGTTCTGTGGGGATTTCTGCACACCCTTGCCTTATGTTTTGTCTGAACACATTCGTCTCCCTTCCCAGAGCCAAGAGGCAGGACTGGCTTTCCTCTGGGGGCAGGGGGTGGAGGGGTAGGGGATTGAGAAACGGGTTGATTTCTGGCCTTTCTCAGTTCCTGCCATCCCCTCCTTTAGCTCCTCTTGGAACCGAGTCATAGGTGGGCTGGTGACATGTGGGCAAGGGGCTGCGTGGGCAAACAAGGACAAGTGGTACCTCTGGGCAGGGGACAGAGAAGTGGTCCAGGTCCGGGTCCCCGCATTTTACTTTCTGCTTCTGCCACTTGCTAGCTGACTTCCTATGCACACCCCTCCCCCGCCCCCATTCAGTTTCTCTACCTGTAACACCAGCATATCAAGCTGGGAGACTTCTTGGTTTCTGTTTATAGCAAACCCCCACCCCACCCCCACAATGTCCTTTTGCTGGAGATCTTTGTGAAACTTCCAGGGCTGAGTGGAAGGGTTGGAGAGGGGTTCAAGAATGAAAAATAATTATGTCTCATAATTATGTGTGCCCTCTGGCGCCCACGCCGCTGCCACTGCGGGGTGGACTGACTGTGCCCCACTGAACAGGTGCAGGGGCTGCCCCCTGATGGGAGGGTCTCCAACAGCCCGGTTGGCCAGACGCCCTACGCAGCATATTGAAGGCATTAGCTCATTTAATGTCCACAGAGTTCCCAATAGTGTATGAATTATTTAATATTTCCCTGTTGTTCTTTTTTCATATCAGAAAGCTGAGGCACAGGGAGTGAAGTACCTCGGCTTAGGGTGACACAGCTAAGATTTGGATCTAGAGAAACAAGTCAGAGTGTCCTCCCCTCCCCCCACCTCCACCGGCGACCCGCCAGCCCCGTACCCCTGCCCAGAGAGAACAGTGACTTGTTCAAGTTCGGAGGTGGTAGTGGTCAGGGGAAGGATGGGGGGGGGGCTGGAAATAGACAAGATTGGCCCCTCCCCACCAGGTAGCCCTACTCGGCTGACTCCCTGCGTGCGTTTCTCTCCCGTCGGCAGGGCCTGGCCATGTCGCCTTTCGGAAGCCTGTTCCCTTACCCCTACACGTACATGGCCGCCGCCGCCGCCGCCTCCTCTGCAGCGGCCTCCAGCTCGGTGCACCGCCACCCGTTCCTCAACCTGAACACCATGCGCCCGCGCCTGCGCTACAGCCCCTACTCCATCCCGGTCCCAGTCCCGGACAGCAGCAGCCTGCTCAGCACCGCCCTGCCCTCCATGGCGGCGGCCGCGGGACCCCTGGACGCCAAAGCCGCTGCCCTGGCCGCCAGCCCGGCCTCGGTGGCCGTGGACTCCGGCTCGGAACTCAACAGCCGCTCCTCCACCCTCTCCTCCAGCTCCGTGTCCTTGTCGCCCAAACTCTGCCCCGAGAAAGAGGCGGCCACCAGCGAACTGCAGAGCATCCAGCGGTTGGTCAGTGGCTTGGAGGCCAAGCCCGACAGGTCCCGCAGCGCGTCCCCATAAGCCCCTCCCCAGAAAAGTCTCTTCATTCCAGTCACGTCTGCAGTGCACTTTGTTGGTTGTAAAATAAACGACGGGCGTGCAGTGGGGTTAGCCCTGCTTCGTGCAGTCCTGTCTGGGAAGGGGTGGCCGACTCCCTGGAGAGAATGTGCTAGAAACAAGCCCTGTCTTCTTGGTGTGGTTATATATCCGGGGTCTGGCTCCGATTCTGGGGGCTCAGAAACCTCGGCTGCATTGAGTTGTTGGGGGTGGGAGTTAAAACAGGTCTGAGCACAGCACCCCTAGCGAGGTTGGTCTGGGAGCCTGGGAAGAAAAAGGTAGCCAGGCCCACCAGGAGGGGGGGTGTGTTGGAGGGTTTCTCTCCCAGTGCAGATTTATATATATTTTTCCTTCACCGTGTCAAGTGGAAACAAAAACAAATAAAATTTAAAAAAAAATACCGGGGGCAAATGAATACATTAACATGATTCTGTTTGTGAAGATTAAAAACTTTATAGTGACTTGCGTATTAGTTCTAAATAAATTCCTGAGCAGCATTGTTTTCTGGGGGAGTCGCTGCCAGCCTTGTTTAGTCTCTCTGTTAAGGGAATCTGTGTCTTTTTAATATTCTTGTGATGTTTAAGAGCCACTATAGGTCTCTTCTTGCATGTTCCACAGTGATGTATTTGTGGTTTTTCAGTTTGAATGCTTGCTTTTAGAGAGAAAAGAACATGACCCCACACCTTTTCCCCAGTTCTCATTGGCAACCTCAAGGGGGAGGATTTAAAGGGAAGGGGGAGGGGAAGACAAAAAAAATGAGTTTATTTTATCTAAGCTCTGTAGCAGGATTCATGTCTCTCTCTGGCAGTTCTCTTTCCTGTATATGCAATAACAAGGTTTTAAAAAATAATAAAGAAGAAGCAAGACTATTAGCAAAGTATTTATGTAATTATTTGATAACTCTTGTACATAGGTGGAATATGAATGCTCGGAAAATTAAACTTTAATTTATTGACATTGTACATAAGTCTTTGTAAATAGGAGTGTGGCTGTCAGGTTACATGTCCCTGTAGTCAGTTTGAGTTCAAGGTCACAGGTTTGCTTTTAAAACTAGAAAACACACTTTCTGCACCAACACCCACACACTTGCAAAAGAGTTGTCTGAAAAAAAAATTTTTTTTTTCTTTTTGAATGTCCAAGAGTGAGGAAAAGTGTTATTGCCTATTTTACCCAAACTGGGGAGGTGGTACCACTTCCCAGCTCTACCTTAAATTCCTTAAAATGTAACCCCCTGTGAGTAGTTCTGACATGGCTTGGTGGACAGATGGCAGAGGCTGTGGTTTGACTTTCTAATTTTTCTTTTGTATTTGTATTTGCTAGTCTGATATCTTCAAAGCAAAGTGGAATTGACTACTGTCTTCAATATTGATGGTGTTTTGAATTGGTGGCTGTAGAGATACTCATAATTCAAAAGTCAGGTGCTGAGAGCTGGTTTAAAGACAAAAACTCATGAAGGTATATTTTGTGTTATAATTGTTGATGAGTTCTTTGGTTTTCTGTACTTTTCCCCCCTCTCTTTAAAACATCATTGAAATTTCAATAAATTTTTATTGAAATGTCTTTGGGCCTCGAGTTAAGTGCTTTCTTTAGGGAACTTCTGGAGTCTTTCTCTCCTGGCTTCCTCTCTTCCCTTCCCTTCGCCTTTAAGTAATTAAGACCGCCCCCACTGAACCAAAATGAGATGTCACTCAAGTTACAAAGCTAAAAACAAAAGTCCCTTACTCTGCGAAGGGAGTGCTGCTTCAATCTGAAATTACTTTGCCTTTAAATTAGGGAGCGAGACGAGAGACGGAAGGGGGCTGATTAGAACTGGATAGGATAGCAATTTCAGATACTTCAGTGTTAATGGAAAAAGAATGCTCCGCTCCCTAAGTCAGTGTTTTCCACACGAATCCGACCACAAATACGTTGGAGGACTGCGAACGTTTTCGTTTTAGTGTCCCGCTCCCTTTCCACCTCCATCTGGGAAATCCAGGTCAAAAATTTCCCTGCACCAGTGTGGAGAAGAAAAAACAAACCTAGCAGAATCTCCGCGGCCAGCCCTGGCTTGGCCGGGCCGCGATCCCAGGTTGTGAGAGAAGTGGACGAGACTGAACGTCCCCCTCGCCGACCTTGGAGTCTCAGATGGAACCAGGCCGACCCAAGGCACCCCAACGAGGCCCCATCCCGAAGTCGCGCCTGCAAAGCTCTGCTTGCTCCGCGCAGGCTTGGCTCTGGCAGCCGAGGGAGGCGGCCAGCGCCACCCTCCCTCAGCCCCCCATGGGAAAGGTAATTCCAGGGCGCATATTTGAACCCCTCCAAGGGGAAAGTCACCCAGCAGCCCACAACCTCCTCCAGTTCTCCCCTCCAGCCAGCCTCCAGGCTGTTTGAGAAGTTGCCTTTTGAAGTTCAACTTATCTTTGAAATATTCAATAAAAAAATGGTGAGGCCGTGACTGTCTTTTGGTCTCCTAGCCTCCTCATCCTCAGCTTCATTTCGGAGTTTTGTGTGTGTGTGTGTGTGTTGCGGTGGGGGTGGGGGTGGGCGGTATACGGGAAGGTTCTCGAGGCTTTTCTTGCCCTGAGGGCCATGACGTGAGGACCCAGCCGGAGCCTGTCCGGCTGCTAGCTACCCTCCTCCCCCCTCCCTGGAGCCAGCCAGCCCGGCCCCAAGTCCCTGTCACCTTCGAGCCTCTTGAATGGCCGGCGAGGAGGATCCCCTCCCCTCCTTCATCTCGTACTTGGAAGAGGATGAGGTCAGGACCTTTAGGAGAGGGGGGCCAAGCCCCCTCCATCTCCAGCCGGGCACGTGGGCCTCCCCACAGCCTCTCCTGCTCCGTCCCCCGGGCTGGGAGAGAAAACAACCGGGGGGTTGGGGGGTGTAGGGCCTGGGGACTGTAGGGAGCTAGCTGCTCCCCGGGCCAGGAGATTTCCTGGGCGCGCGTCGGTTGTCGGCCCCGAGACGACGAGCCGTGCTGCGCCCCGGGAAGGTGCTAGTCAACCGGTTCCGCCCAGAGGCGCTATCCCGAGTAGGGAGCAAACAGCCTCGGCCTCCAAGAGGGAAGGCATGCTTTTCTTTCCCGGGCCAGATTGGCAGATTTACTCACCTCCTCCCCACCCCACCCCACCCCCCAAATTCTCGGACAGTGCTCAGGCGTGTGTCCAGCCTCTCCACAGCTGGTCGGGTTTTTTTTTTTTTTTTAATCTCCTTTGTATCTTATTTGTATATAGTGATGTTAATGAGTAACTCTTGTGGCGCTGATGGACGGGGGTGAATGGCTCGCAATCTCTCTGGATTTCGTTGCCTATTACTCACCTGGCGCCGGTCGCAATCTCGCCGCGGGCTTTATGGTGGCGGCGGCGGCCGCGGCCGCGGAGGCCGCTCGGAGCCGGCGCCTTCGCCTTTTTTCCGGGCTTCGAGTGCCACCTATCTGTCTGGCCCACGAATGCGTTCCGGTGGCCGCCGCTTGCTCTGCACCCCAGCGCCTCCTGTGTCCCGGAACCTGGGCGGGTCACCTCTGCCCCTTCCCATCCTCGCCACTCCGGCCAGAGCTCCCCGTCTCTACCTCTCCCCGCGGCCCCCGCCCCCGTCGGAAGAAGCTGCAGTCGTCTCTTTCCTGAATATCACCTTTCACTCCAGTTGGGACCTCAGATGAGAAAAACAGCCCTTCCCGTCTCTGAGTTTCCAAAGAGCGTAAGGAAATTCAGTGAGGGGACCCTTTCTCTTAATTTTCTCTCCAAGTACCTTGCTTCTCGGTGTACAAATCTCCAGCCGTTCCCCGACCCTGGGGTGACCTAAGTCCATGCTGGGTAGACGGAGAGAGAAGGGATTCCTCTTTCTCCAAAATACAAAACTCCTTCGACTCTGGGTGCGACGTCTCTGCCTCGATGTTCTCTCTCTTTCTTACTTCGTAACTCTGGATTTTTTTTTCTTTCGGTTTTCCCACTGGCCGCGTCTACAGGGTCAAAAACCACCGCTCGCGAGAGCTGCAGTCCGCAAGGGCACCGGCGAGGGTCAGCTACCGCAGCCTGCAGGGCCAAGCGACTAGGCGATTTGTAGATTTAAGGTGACAAATACGGGTGCCGGCCTGAGCCCTCCGGCCCCCGCCCCTTGGGAAGGTCGGCTCCAAGCCGGGTTGCGCCCAGGCGTCTGAGACTGGCGGCGCGGGGGGAAGGGAGGGGGTCGCCTTTTGCTGCGCTTGGAGCCGCGGGTGCAGGCGTCCGGGTTCCTGCTGACCTCCCGGCGCTAATTGCGGAGGCCGAAGGGCGCGCTCCGGCCGAGGCAGGGGTCACGACCCTGCGTCCCGCCTCCCGGGGCCAGGCGACCCCAAAGGAGAGGGGTGTGCGCACGCGGGCAAGCGTGCGTGTGAGCGTGGGTAGAGCCTCCCATCGGTCCAGAAACCCACCCGTTCTTTGTGGGGAAAGTTCCCGGCGCGGAGGCCGTTAAAAAAAAATTCCATCCAAGAAGAAAAACCCTTGTCCTGACCTTTCCCCTAAGCCAGCAGACAGGCAGCCGCCTTCGGGCTGCCAAGCGGCTTGAAATGCTTCGCATCCGCGCGCTTTCTGCCTCGCTGGTTCCCAAATTTGACCTCACGGCAACCAGCCAAGAGAGGGGCTGTTGCTGGGGTGTAGATGCCAGGCGGCGAGCTGCACCCTGGGTTCTTCGATGAATAGCTCTAGCTGTTGGCCCCTGTGGGCAGGGTCTTCCGGGGGCTGCGTGCCAGGGCCTGGTCATACAGGTGTTAGGAGTAGATGTGTGTGTGGCGTGCACTTGTGCCCGTTCAGCTGTAGACGTCTCTTCCAATTTGCATCTGGAAGTTCATGTCCAAGACAGTTCCGGATGTAGATGCATTTGGTTGTTTTATAATCAAGATGCGTATAATCAAGGCCGTATATATGTTGCAGATGTTGGCGTTCCGAGTCCACATAACAACAATAATAAAAATAGCTGGCATGGAAGGGCCCCGGGCTCGTGCCCGGCACTGGGTCAGCACCTCACAAAAGAGGTCTCCTTGAATCCTCACCACGAACCCTGTAAGGTGTGTGCCACATTCGTTCCTGTGTCATCAAGGAGGAAACTGAGGCACAGAACAGTTAGGTCACTTACCCGAGAAACTGGAGCCTGGGTTCCAAAGGCAGTGGGCTCCAGAGTCCACTTTCGCCACCGTTCCGAAGTCAGGTGGAGGTGTGCAGACCGGCGGCGCTTGAGTTCAGAGGTAGAGAAAGCTGTGGGCGTGCTCCGGCTTTGGGTGTACGTCTCACGCAGGCTTCCTACGAAAACAATGGAATTTCTTCGGGCATCTGCCGTGCGACGTGAAAATGCAGCTTTTGTGACGGCATCCCAGTCCAGCCCCCCCCAACCCCCCGTGCCCCGACACCCATCGAGGCTCATGTTCCCAGGCAGGTGAAGCCAGAGGTGGACTGGGGACAAAACCCCACTTCAAAGTGCCTGCAGCGGGTACTGGAGCAGATCCCGAGTTCTCCTCCGGATGGGAGTCCTAAAGGACTGAGGAGTTCAACAGCGGCCTGTGGGCGCCAGGGCAGCAGGGCGCCCACGCTAACTCCAGGGTTTCCGTCTACCCGAGGTCCCACAGCACCACTCGGGCTGTGGGTGTCTCTGGCCTTTCTGCACTGGCCTCGGATGCTCCCTGTGTCCTTTGCATTTGCTGTGCTCCACAGTCCAGGAGCGAAGGCTGGGGACTATAGGTGGGGTCTCTTTCCTGGTTCCACGCTGTCCAGCTTCCAGAAACCTAAGCACATTTAATTTCTTCCTGCTCCTCTTTCCTTCAACTCGTTGGCCCCAGATGGGAGCTACGGCTCAGCTACTGGGAAGACAGGTTCTGCTGAGCCGGAGAAGAAGGGATGCGGAGGGTGCAGTCCCTCCCCTCTGTACGGAATGGGGTGCCTGGTTTGCGACAGAGCGGCCCAGATTCCTGGGCCTACACAATTGTAGGCCCCAAGCACCTAGAGAACAGAGGCCCAGGTGAGGCTGCGTGCTGGGCAGGGGTGAAACAAGACATTGCTTGGGTGGGGAGTAGGGGAGGCCTCTTCCTTGCTCCCAGGACGCTTTGTGCTTTCTGCCCCACGGCTGGGAAGAAGTCAGGCGGCCTGTGTGTCTTTGATTGTGCAGCTGGGGTGCAGCCCCTGGAATAGGGGGGGGGTGGGACCTTAGTGAGGGGGCATAGGTACTGTCCCAACTGTTGCGCTCCCACCCCAAACCCCCTAGTCCAAGGATTCCGGTCAGCCAGTCTATCTGAGCTTTGAAATGTGATCCCCGTGCCACTTGGGTTTCCAGCTAATGACCCGAGCTCTGGTTTAGGGTGGGGGAATTGTCCCCGGAGGAGAGGATGGCTTCCCCAGCTCCACGCCAGACAGCACCCCCTCACCCCTGCCGAGGCACTCCTCCCGCAGCACGGCAGGCCCAGAGGGCAGCCCCTGCCCCTTCCAGGTCCCCAAAGCGTCAAGGACACCCAGGTACAGAACTGACAGTCATGCATGAACTTCCTTCCTGCCATTTTTGCCCGTGGCAGTCCACCCCAGTCCCCAGCGCTGGCATCTTGGAGGTAACTTTTTTTTTTAATGCCAGCACCAGGTACCCTTCACTTCTGTAGTAAGTTCAGGGGATGGTTGGCAGTCTCCTTACTTTAGTCTTCTCTGACCCACATCCGGGGCACTGAGCCGAAGTGTGAGCCTGCGCTGCGAGTGTGCCTGCCCAATAGTGCCCCCGTCACCCCATCAACACCCAGCCTTTCCCCCGGCGCCCAGAAATCGTATACAAAAGTTTGTTACCACCCATATAAGCAGATTGGGGTGGGGGACCCTACAATTGTCCTCAGATTCTCAGCCATGTGTGAGCCCAACCAAATTAAGACCCACTCAGTGTTCTAGAGACACAAAGAAGCGGGGGAGGGTTTGGGGTGGTCCTTGGAGACTCTTGTCTCCATCAGGTCGAATTTAGCTTTAGGGACTAGCTATTTCGGTCTCCATCTCCCTCACCTTCTCAAAGAACACCATCCCTTTATGTACTTTGAATCTAAGCCTCCAGACCCTAAAGGCCTCAGGCATTGTCTAATTAGTTGACTAATTAATGATATTAACTTATTAACCAAATGATTAGGAGCAGTCATTATCACCCCCAGTGAATTCCGTGTTCATTTCCTGTTGCTGGAATCACCCCCACCGGACTATCACAGGCAATAAAAGGAAACCACTTTTCCTAAAACAATTACTTTTTACTGCATTCCTCCTGACTCAAGATCTAGGGTGAAAGGAACTGCAGAGGAGTTCCTTACTGAGGCCCAGGTTGGGGTCCCCACTCAGAGCCACCTCTCTGTGCATCATGGTGACTTGGTGATGTGGGCAGATTTCATCCTGGTTCTTCGGAAGGACTTTGGTTTTCATCCAACGCACACCTGAAGGAATTGGGAGTCTGAATTTTGGAAGGTAGACCTGTCCGTGGTGGAGGGGATGGGTGGGGGTTGGAGGGTCCACTGAGCCTTTTTCTTTGGACAAAAATCAACACAGTGGAAACGGGGACCCCTTTCAATGCAGATAATTCTCTTTATCTTTACTGCCCAGCAGAGCCTAGAGGCAAGTAGGTGCATACCCAGAATGTGTGCTGGGGACGGATCTAACTCCTGAATCCCCCAGGGGGCTCGGGGACACCCTGCTGGGGAAGAAGGAGGGTAGAGCGGATGGAAGCATTTTAAAATGTCTCCTGCATTTCTGTCAGACTTTGCTCTTTTGTTTCTTTCACTTTTTATTCAGGCAAACATGTCAACTCACAAGCACATAAAG
>PVJI01004317.1:52500-110094 GCA_004026765.1 Micronycteris hirsuta
AAAAATCTTTTATGTGAGCTCCAGGTCCATGGGCCTCCCTGGTGTCTCTACCTAGACATTTCAGTCACACCTTAAAGGCAGGACAGTCTACCTGAGTGCATTATCTATTCTCCCCTCGCCGAAAACAGAGCACCTCCGCTTCTGCATTTTCTGTATCATTGGCTGATACCCATCCATCCATCCCTCCATCCCTCCCTCCATCCATCCATCCATCCATGCATCCATCCATCCATCTCACAGCTACCTCCTGACCCCCTCCTCTGTGTCGGGCATTATGCTAAATGTTAGGGATACAGAGATGCCCAAAACAGACCCAACTCTGTTCTCATGGAATTTACTTTCTGTAGGACAAGACAGTCCCTAAGCAAGCAAACACACACATGAATATAAACTCACCTATTGTGAGAACTCTGAAAAGAGAGAATGAAATTTCAGATAAAAGGCAGACTCGGACACTGATTCACAAACCTGCCAGTGACAAATGTATCCATCAGGAATCCAAGAGTAAGTGGACGTTTTAGGACGATGTAGGAAGGTTTCCTCAGGGAAGTGTCACTAGGGCTGAGGCATGAATGACAAATTGGGGTTGACCTGGTGATGAGCAGACGCGTGTTTATGGATAAGTCATAAGGTGGCCCACAGATTCCCAGGGAAAATGGAGAAGACACCTATCCCGTTGAGGCATCCCGGAGAGATACAGACCTATTAAAGGAGCCCAAGGAATCAGATATGCACCCAAAAACAAGAGGGAGAAATGGGCTGCAGCCAAATAGATAGCATGGTCATAGCTACAGAAGGATGGGATGAAGTTCACTCATTTATTCAATGCGTATTTATTAAGAGTATTGTATGCCGTGCTCTGCTGTTCCTGGAGCTCATGCATACTCAGCTACCTGCTTAAGGAAAGGCATATCACCCACCCTGGGAGCGCTTAACCTTTTCTGAGTCATAAACCCCTGGTGAAGCTAAAGGATCCCTTCTCAGATGATTGTTTTTATTTTTATTTTTTAAAGATTTTATTTATTTATTTTTAGACAGTGGGGAAGGGAGGGAGAACGAGAGGAAGAGAAACATCAACGTGTGGTTGTCTTATTCATGCCCCCTACTGGGGACCTGGCCTCCAACCCAGGCCTGTGCCCTGACTGGGAATCGAACCTGCAACCCTTTCATTCGCAGGCTGGGATTCAATCCACTGAGCTACACCAGCCATGGCAGGATCTGAATTTTAAAATTAGTGACTCTCTAATTTAAATTGTGATGTTAAATTACTAGAGAATAAATGGGTGATTCTCTAAGTCAGGTGTCTGCAGACTTTTTCCGCAGAGGTCCAGATAGCCAGTATCCCAGGCTGCGTGGATCACGCAGTCTGCACTGCAGGCAGCCGCTCAACAAGGCGGTCGCACAAGCAGCCTTAGGCAGCATGTGAACAAATAGGCATGGCCGTGTGCCAACAGAGTTGTACGTACGGCCCCGGTTGGTATGGCTGAGCGGACTGAGCACTGGCCTGTGAACCCAAAGGTTTCTGATTCATTTCCCAGTCAAGGCCCGTGCTGGGGTATCGGCCAGGCGCCCCCGTTGGGGGCGTGGGAGGGGCACACAACTGATGTAGCTCTCACACATCAATGTTTAACTCCCTTTCTTTCTCTCCCTTCCCCTCTCTCTAAAGACACATGAATAAAATCTTTTTTTTTAAAGATTTTATTTATTTATTTTTTAGAGAGAGGAGAAGAGAGGGAGAAAGAGCAATGTATGGTTGCCTCTCACATGGTCCTCACTGGGGACCTGCCCTGCAACCCAGGCATGTGCCCCGACTGGGAATCGAACTGGGACCCTCTGTTTCCCAGCCCGCGCTCAATTCACTGAGCTACACCAGTCGGGCCTCACATGAATAAAATCTTTAAAAAATGCCTTGAAAATTTTTTTACATAATCAGGGGTGTCTACCCTGTGGCCTGTGGGCTGCAGACAGCCCAGGATGGCTTGAATGCGGCCCAACACAAAATCATACGCTTACTGAAAACGTTATGAGATTTTCTGTGATTACACGTCACAGTGTATTGAATGGGTGGCCCAAGACACCTCTTCTTCCAGTGTGGCTGCCAGGAGTCTGGACACCCCTGGTAGATACTAAAGTTTAAATTTCATATAATTTTTACATGTCATGAGATATTATTCTATTTTGACTTTTTCCAACCATGAAGAAAAAAATATGCAAGGATCATTCTGAGCTCACGGGCTGCACAAACAAAAAACAAACAAAGAGCAGGCAATGGGCTGCTTTTGGCTCACAGGCTGCAGCGGTCGTTCCTTGTTCTGGAAGAATCACATTTTGAGGATGGAATTTGCCCTTTTCTGATAACATTCCAGAAGCATTATCACATCTCTGGAGGGTAGTGTGATGTGAAGAGATCCCAAGAATACTTAAATTGTGGTCATTGCTAGATGTTTTTGGCGGAATGGTGTCCCCTACAGTGCCTATGTTGAAGCTTGCAACCCAAGGACCATGCATGTGACTGTACTTGGAGACAGGACTTTTAAAGAGGTGACAAAGTGGGAGCGAGGTCTTTAGGGTGGGGATTATTCCACTGTGCCTGGTGTCCTTATAAGAGGAGGGGATTGGGACACAGACACACACAGAGGGACGGCCTTGTGAAGACGGAGAAGATGAGCCTTTATTAGCCAAGAAAAGAGGCCTCAGAAGAAACCAGCTCTGCCAGCTCCTTGACCTTGGACTTCTAGCCTTCGAAGCTCTGAGAGAATACATTTCTGTCGTTGAAGCCACTGAGTCTGTGGGTCCTTTGTTTTGCCAGCCCTAGAGAAGGGACACAGAAGTGCTGGGCGTGCTTGTCACACGGCACCATTTTCACCTTCCCAATGGCCCAGGAGCGAGGGACAGCAGCTGTCTTTTCTAGGCGGGGAGGCGAAACATCGGAGGGGTGAGTCGATTGTCCAAACTCACACAGGTAGGAAGTGGATTAAAGTTCCAGAGTCATCGGTCCGTGTGTCACCTATGGCGTGTCCCCAGAGGACCCCTGGGCTCTCCACAGGAAACGTGATTGCGATGGAAAGCTTCGGGCAGGAGAGACCCGCTGGTTGGGGACAGGTGCTGCACGCCAGGCCTCCACTGCCCACCGTATGTGGAGTGCCCAGAGGGAGCATCGGGCAAGTCCCTTCCCTTCCTCGGATCCTCAATCTTCATCACTGCGAAATGGGCACATTGGACCAGAGGCATTCCCAAGGCCCTTGGCAGGAGTATCGCAGGAAGAGTCAAGGGTGAGTGTCTTGCCTACTTCGCTTAGCTTTTTCTAGAAGCTTCCTTATGTTTCATGCCCAACCAGTGGAGCTACTGTGTCTAGTTGGCTGAAGGCCATGAGGCTTCTGAGAAAAAAAAAAGGAAGGCACACATTTATAGGAGCCCCATAACCTCATCTGCTCTTTCCTCTGGACTTCAAAACCACCCCTGTCCCATTTCCTTTCTGGGGCAGAGGTCACTTTAGGAGCGCAGGAGGGACTGCGGAGGCCCCGCCCTCAACAGGAATGCCAGGGTCCGCTTTGCGGTTGGATGCCGGCGTTGGTGCGCGCACACGGGGGCGTCTTTGGCAGGAGGTTTAATGAGTTTTCCGTCTTCGGGGTGGTGGGTGCTTCCTTGACTCCACACCCTCTCTGTCCCGGGCTGGGACCCTGCGCTGGGCCGCCAGGCGTCTGGAGAACAATCCATCCTTTCTGGAAGTGACAGCAGTCAATAGGAGCGGGGAGGAAGTGCCAGGAGCAGGGGCGGGGGCAGATCCTGCCGACTCGGGGGAGGCTGCAGAAGCTGGCATTACAATGGTGAGTCTTGCAATGGGGGCCTTGTTTTCTGCCCCTTGTCTGAGAGGCAGAGAGAGGCGGGGCGGAAACAGGGTGAGAATGCAGGGCCATTATCCTCGCTGGGGAGGCTCGAGTGGCTCCTGTACTGACCAGCCCCCGGAGGCCCTTGACGACCACTTCAGACAGAGCCCATCTCCAGGGATCAGTGAACTGCAAGTGGGAGGTGAGCGAAAGCTCCCACTCTCCATGGGCCTCCAGGGGGCTTAAGGTGCAGGGGTTTTTGCTGCTTCCCCATGGTTCACTCCTTCTATAAAGTGTCCACTTTTTGTATTGGGAAGGTCCCCCACCATCCCATTGAAATCTCAAGACATGCGCTCTTTCCACGAAGGAGCAGACTCAGAAATGACGCATGGCTGGTCTTAGGGACAAATCCCATTTTCTGACCAGAAATGGTTCAGTATACTGGTCAGGATGCAGTCTGTATCTTTACAGGGCCACAGAGCCCCAATATCCTCACCCCACTTCCCTTAAGCCACCTGAACACCAGCAGTGAAGGCAGGAGCCCTTGCTGAGGGAGGCGGTTTGGAGAAGTTCTCGGTGGGGCAGAGACCGATTCAGGGTGAGGTGGGAGCAAAAACCTTACTCTGTTTATGTATAAAGCACAGATAAACACACGGTATGCTTATAAAGACACCCAAGCAGTGATGAACACAGAATAAATATAATATACAGATGACGTGTTATAGAATTGTACACCTGAAACCTATACATTTTATTGACTGATGTCACCCCAATAAATTTTAAAAGAAGAAAGAAAAGAGAAGAGAAAAGAAAGAAAAGTCTCTGGCTGAGTAGTTCAGTTGCTTAGAGCATCATCCCGATACAAGGGAGCTGGGGGTTCGATCTCCAGTCAGGGCACCTACAGGAAGCAATTAATGAATGCATAAATAAGGGGAACAACAAATTGATGTTTCTCTCTCTCTCCTTGCCCTTCACTTTCTCTAAAAAAAATCAATAAATAAAACTTTAAAGAGATAAAGATATCTTTATCACAGATATTTAATATCATGATAACCTGGGATGTTAACATTTCATGGGGTGGAGCCACTTGGGAAAAATTGTCTACAGAGGCTCCTCCAGGAGTTCACTCACGAACCGTCTGAGAAATTCTGGCTTAGTGTACACAGATTGGGTCAGAGGGCCAGCCTCTTAGCTCTCTAGCTGTGTGTCCTTGGGCCAGTTACTTAACCTCTCTGAGCTCAGTGTTTTTACGTAAATCCTTATCACATCCAAAGTGACTAGAACGGCATCTGGCATTTAGCAAATGTTTGGCCACTCTTTCTATTCTTTATCGTTAGGAATGCAGAGAATCAGCTTTCTGTTTTCAGTTGCCAGTACGATGACACCACACCGGCCGGACCCACTAACCTTGAATCAATCCCAGGAGCTCAACTAAGAGAGGCAATAGACCACTGGTTAATTGAGGTCTCGGGGTCAGGTATGTGGGGCCCCAGGGACCCGGAGGGGAAGGACACAGTGCCTGCCCCCGAGGGCCACAGGCTACCATTCTGATCTGAGTGTTTTTCATGCTTATTAAAAAAGGTTCTGGAAGGACCTTCCTGGAAACGTTCAGTTCGGTCTGTTATCCATCAATTTACTATGAGTACCATCATCCTTAGGAAATTCTGCCATGTTCCCAACCCATATTCTGGGAAAGCTCTCAAGCCACTCTTAGTTGTACAAGAATCTACCAGAACCTTCCATATTCCTGGGGGCAGACTATGTGCTGAGTCCTTGGGAACTTTTCTCATGTAAAAATCACGACTTTCTGTCATGGACAATCCCCGTTTGCAGATAGGGAGACGGGCTTGGACCAGTGATGTGATGTCCCTGTGGTTGCACAGCTAAGCCCAGCAAATGAGGTTTGAATCCAGATTGCCTGGATTTCAGAGCTTTCTACATAAGACTGTCTTCCACAGACAGCTGCCAAGGTGAGTAGAATAACAAAAATTAAAATCACTCACTTTTGCTGACTTTAGGAAGCTGGGATAGGCCCTGGAGCACCACTAAGGACAGACACCAAGGCTTCAGACGCCCCATTGGGCCAGCATCGTGCTGAGCACTGATGGGCATCACGGTATTTCATGATCACAGCAACCGTTTTATTCCCATTCTGCAGAAGGAGAAACTGAGGCCCAAACGAATTAAAGCCCTTTGTCTAGGGTCACACAATAGGAAGGCGGGAGAGATACAGTTTGAATCCGAGCCTAACACCAAAATGCCTGCTTCTAACCACTTCACCATGTCCCATTCATTCATTCATTCATTCTTTCATTCATCCATTCATTCTTTTTTTTTCCTTTTTGTTCCACCCATTCATGCCTTCACTGGTTGGTTCCTGTATGTGCCCTGACCAGGAATCGAACCTGCAACGGTGGTGCACTGGGGTGCCGCTCCAACTAACAGAGCCACCTGGCCAGAGCCATCCATTCTCTTCCATTGGAGCAAATCTGTACTGAGGGTTGAATAGACCGTGATTGCTGAAGCCTCTTCCTGTGGGCTCGTTCTCTGAGGATTTTCTTTCTGGCTCCACGTTGCCCGTCTCTGTTCCACTCGCCCTTCTAAGTGTGGCTGGAAGGTAAAAAGCCTGTTGTGAGGACCGCATGAGACAGAGGCTGTGGACAAGCTGCTCCTTTCCTCCATCCAGCCCTGAGAGACTGGCCGGACCCGAAGTGCCCTCGCTGGTCCTGTGAACTGGACAAAGCCTCACTCTCCGAGTCGCCGTTCCCTCACCAGCTCAATCAGGGATCATGATGCTGGTCCCTGGGAGGTGCTGTGATGGCCAGAGGAAATTGTGCGCACAGCACTCCTGAGAAAACGGACGTGAGGGAGGCCCTCCCCTGGGAACAGAGACTCACTGATGTTGACCTTGCTGGAAACTTGAGCCAAAAGGGTAGTGGAGACTGGGCCGGGACCAGCCCACTCCTTGGACCCCATGTGTCTCTTGCATTCTGAGGGTCCCTGTATATGGTGACCACCTTTGGGAGAGTCCAACGTAGCTGAGTTATACACAGACAAGGTCCTTCCCACTAAAGTAAAATTTCATTCGCTCGCTCACTCACTCATTCATTTATTCACTCATGCACTCACCCACGTACTCATTTGCTCATTTATATATTCACTCTTTTGTTCACTAATCAAGCACTCATACACGCAGGTACTGCCTCATTTGCTCACTCATACGCTCGGTCATTTGCATATCCATCCACTGATTTGTTCATTCTAAAATATTTAATAAACTGCTCTTCATCCCTTTTACACACTACAGATGGTGGCTTGGGCCTGGCAGCCATGAGCAAGATGGTCAAGGTCACTGCTCAAATTCTGGAGGGGGCGGGGGGGGCAAATCCAGTGAAAAATGCACTTGATAAGTACAGATGGTGGTGAGTGTATGAGGAAGATGAGCGGGCTGACGTGAGGGGGCAGTGCCACAGTCTCGCCCCTGACCGGGGTGTCCAGCCCACGGCCTGCGGGCCGCCTGTGGCCCGACACAAAAACCTTTTTTTTTTTTTTTTTTGCTCATCAGTTTTCATTAGTGTTTGTGTATTTAATGTGAGCCCCAGTGAAACTCTTCTTCTGGTGCGGCCCAGAGACGCCCAGTGGCTGGACACCTTGCTAGGAGAGGTCAGCCGCTAGGTGAGGCCCAGTCTCCAGTGCAGACACCGAGGGGAGGGGCTGAGGTCGGCCTCAGGACCCCGCCTGCCCCTCCCTATCCCTTGGCTGCTTCGGTCATTAAAGCATGATTAAAACTCATTGTTTCTTTTTTTTTTTAAATCTAAAGATGAAAGAAGATTTAATAAAACAACGTACCCAAAAGAGCTTTGTATGAGCCTGGCATATTTTATTTTTAATAAAAATGCTACTGTTTTGTCATTGAATTCATTTCTTTACACTATTAACATTTTTTTTTTTTTCAAACCCATACCCACGACACCCGTCCCCCTTCATCGATTTAGTACTTGCAAAGTCTGGCAAGACGCTGTACTGTGTTTTCTAGCCATGCCTCCATTACATGCATAAGAAGAAAGATTTAATTTGCAACTTAATTTGTGTTGTTTTTTTTTTTTTCTCTTTAAAGTCTTGTAATGTTCCCCTTAGCAGTTTCGGCTTGCAGATTCCTTCCCCTGAGATGAGTTCTAAGAGGTGAATGGGCAGGAGGGGAGATAAGCACTTATTTTGAGGTTTGAGATACTTTTCACCCACCTGACCTTTACAATTTCTCCCAGAAGGAGAATGCCCAAAGGGACCTTTCTCATCTTTCCCCTTTTCCCTACTAAGCAGGGGAGAGTTGAAGACTCTCCTCAGGGGATCCCGGTCAGCCTGCTGGGGAGGGCTTAATTAGGGCTAATGATCTCTTGTCTTTGCAAGGTCTGCAGCAAGGACAGCGAGACGCCACTGGGTCGGACCCCAGCCCGGGAGGAAGACGCTTCCCTGACACTGAAGCTTGGCCACCTCTTTGTAAACAAGAGCGGGGTGGCTTTGCAACTGCCTGGGGACAAACGCACCAGAGCCTTAGAAACACAAACCGAGGAGACCCTTGCAGCCAGACCCCGGATCCAGCCCTGCCAAAGATTTCCTGATTTCTTCATTGGAGCCTCGTGCCTTTAGGAATTTTCAAAGAGGAGAAAACAAACATTTGTTTATTCATGCTGCTTCTTGTTTCCCCGAGATCTCAAATCGCCTCAGATCAATGAAACGCACCCTTTAAACTCCACTAACCGGAAGGTCTTGGAGAGGGATGACTTGGTTGGAGAAATGGAATTTAGGGGATGGGGCCTTTTTAAAAGTATATGTTTTGAAAAAGCTGGAATATAGTCAAATAGAAGGAGCTCCCTGAGCCTAGCCAACCAGTTTCAACCATAACCTTAACTTTGGACAAGGACCTTTTTTAGCATTTGGGGGGTCCTTTCACCCCCCATCTTAAAATTCACCCATGTTACATAATAAATGCAATTTTATGTGGTTGAGTTGAGCTTTGACAAGTTGACATAAAGTTACAGTTTGTTGACATTTCTGCATTCATTCATTTTAATTTGGCAAGTCTCCCCCGCTCCCATCCATCCCCTGCCCCTACTCTTGGGGTGGTCTGAGGAAAGGTGTCCCTTGTCCCCGATGGCCAGACTGGCCCTGTTCTAGGGATGCGGCGGGACACCAGGGTCAATAAAAAAGAGCCGCTTCTCTCGTTCAAAACCTCTCTGACAATGGGGCGTTAGGTCCGGGGCCCTGGAGGAGGAATTGTCAAAAATTCAGCCCAAACTTTCCCTACCAACAGGGGAAAAAATCCAGGAACACTCTCCATCTCGTGGGTTATGCCGAAGTCCTCGCCGTCGACATTTTGTGAAGGGGATACAATGGCACCGTGTCACAGCGCTAGCGGGGTCATTTCTCTTCCTATAGTTTTTGCCGTTTTTATTAATGAATCAATGTCATTTTTATTCCTCATTTTTTTCATAAAGAAACAAGAGCTCAGAGAGTTAAAGTAACTCATCTCAGGTCACACAGCCCCTGCCGAGTCTGCATTCAATCTCTGGTCTGACCCATTGGACAATAAACTCTGGGTGACCTCTGCAGCGAGGAACCCAGCCCCACAGGTTCAGAATTTTATCTCCACTTAGAGATAAGCCTATCATTCATTCCATCTTCTCTGAGTTTCATGTGCCTGTTAAGCAAGGATAATAGTAAAGGCTGTTACCTCAGGTAAAGTGTGAGGAAGTTGTTTATCATCAGCAACGGCTTCCTTAGCTGTTGGTTATGTTTCTCTCTGCATTGCTGTTTTCACAAAGGAAGGTCAGAACGAGATTAGGTGGGGAATAAACGTGGGGAACGGCAGTGCGCGAATGAGCCGGGGAGGTTTAACAGCTCACGGTTAGGTCCCCAGCATGTGGCTGACTCTCTTTCTGGTGCAGAGTAGGTACTCAATAAATTATTGGTGCTCAATAAATTATCTTTATTGGTGGGGGAAGTGAAATCCCAAAAGGAAGCGTGGGTTCCTGACCTGAGACCCTCCAGGGGTGCAGTGGATGGGTCTGGGGGAAGGTCAGTGAATTCCCATGTGTGGGAGGCCACCTCCCAGGGGGAGTCTGAGCAGCGCATTGTCCCGGGAGGAAAGGAACAGGGGTCTTCGAAAGGCCCGTGATTCACAAAGATATGAGGGGCAGCCTTTGCCCACAGAATTTGCCTTCTGACAAACTTTCCCTCAAACCGCAAAGCAGTAAGAGCCGTGGAACGGGGCTTTGGAAACAAAAGCCTGTACACACTCAGATGTGTGATTAGCTGGCTAGCTGTGTGTCTGTGTGTATATGCCCATACAGAATCCTTGTTTCTCAAGCCCTGTTCCACTGCTTTTATCTATTTATATGTAAGTATCATGTGTACAATCAAATTCCTTTTTTTTGCAAGAACAATTACATAACAGCAACTAAAGACGCATTGAGTCAGCACAATTTCATCAAAAATGCGGGGTTCAGTCTCCACTTTTCCTGTCCTTGTGTTCAGAAACTGGACCAAGCATTGGCCTTGTATTTTGAATGTACTCATTATTTTTTATTGTTATTACCCAATATAATGTTTCCCGCGTTGCTAGGCAGATTTCACATCCATCATTTTCTTCATTATGTAACCGTCTATGCCCTTATGTAATAGCTCATTTAATGCGCGGGCTGTTGTGAGGACTGAGTTAATGTAAGAAATGAGCTCTCGGCACAGGGTTTTGGGCACATACTAATTGCTCAATAAATGATGTTATTTTACTGTCATCCTCACAAGGAGTTTATAAAGTGGGTATTAGTATCCCCCTCATTTTACAGATGAGAAAAGGAAAGCACAGAAGAGGGAGGTCACTTGTCCTGGATCACAGAACTGCTAGTCAGGAGGGAAGGCCGAGACCTGTCTGGGGGCTAATAATTCTGAACTCCTGGGTCTTCCATCCGGTCTGCCTCCCACCTTCAGGCAAGTCTCCTTATGGAACAAAGAATTCAGCCTTTGACGTGCTGATCCCATTTGTTTGCATGGACATCAGAAAAGGATACTGGGATTTATTTATGCAGTTCCTGACTCCAAAAGGCCTCTGGAGATGAGAGAGATTAGCTATTTCATTCAATTGTTGGGTTAGACTATTGTCCTCCAAGGTCAAGGCTCCCCTGCTGACCCTGCCAGTTCTATGACCTCAGATGTCCATGTAAACTTTCCGCTGGAATCTGTCTCTTCATCTCTAAAATGGGAACTTTCTCCCCAGAGGGGGCTGCACTGGTACCGAGGGAATGCCGTCTGTCCTCTGCCCTCTCCCATTCACCCATTCGGCACCCCAAGATGCAGTCCATATCCCAGAAACTCCATTCCTGCTTTCCTTCCCCGACCCCGCCCCTCCCCTCATCTCCAGAAGCGAACCCATTTGTCCTCATCTGCAAATTGAAGAGAACAACCCAGGTCAGAGTGTCTAATGAGGATTCAGTGTACGATTACTAGTTATTTTTGTTGTTAGCCAGAGTCCTGGCCAATGAGAGAGCTAATGCTAACTGAATCGGCCTGCTGAGATTTGTATAGTCTAGCTGCTGTCTCCTCCGACAGTTTCCAAACCATCGCCAGCCAGCCCTGGCCCCATAGCTCAGAGGGTTGGAGCAGCGTCCTGCTGCCCCAAGGTTGCAGGTTTGATCCCCCGTCAGGGCACATGCAAGAAGCAGCCAAAGAGTGCATCCATGAGTGGAACTACAAATTGATCTCTTAATTAATAATAATAATAATAATTAAAAAACACCATTGACCACATAACCACATTTAAGTCCAATTCTGTTCTGGATTCGGGAGAATTTCTCTTGTGCTGAGTCAGACAGGCCACCGAAAAGTCAAGTGCCCCAGGAGGCCACCAGATGGCTCTTCCGAGAGGCCTGGCTGGCATCGAGTCCCAGGGTCCTTCATCAACACTTTTCCTTCCCTGGGAGGTAACATCCTGCTGGCGGGCCTGGGCCCCCTAAGCCTCTCAGTGTCTCTGAACCTCAGGACTGGGAGTTCCATGGAAGCTATTCCAAGTGCACTTCCTTTGTTTCTCTCGAGTTCTCCCTGGGCATGCCTTTTTCTGGGCACTGACTGTCTGTCTGATTTGGGGTGCTTTCTGAATTTCCATGGGGTGCATGTGCAGAGAGGCCTCCAGCTAACTGACCTTGGCCCTCACCAACCTTTGAGAGACCAAATCAAGATGGAATCCAAACACCGAAACCTCAGAAGCCAGTTGAGCTTTTCTGTTGAAGGCAAGCCTCAACTGGCCCTATTCTGGGTGTTTCCAACATTCCAGCTGATAAGGAGTAGCCTGAACAACCTGCCCAGAAGGCAAAGTGGTGGAAGGTGTACCAACGACTAGCTATGGGGCATTTTCCAGAAGCTTCACAACAGCCTGCCAGGACTGGCAGGCAACAGATCCCTTTGAACAGAGGAAGATACCGAGGTTCAGAGTGGTTAAGGAACATATCCAAGACCACTTAAGTGTTGGGCACACACCCAGAACTTGCCACAAGCCTGATGGGTTCCAACTTCTGCTCATTCATTCTCTGTGTGACCTCCTCTTCCCAAACTGTCCTATATTTCAAATCTGCTGTTGGAAACCAGGAGTTTTAGGAAACACCTATTTATCTTTTAACGGCTCTGAAGTAAACAGGTCCCACGTTTTTTGTGGCTGAGAAGAATCTGGGGACTATGGTTTTCACCAAGCTTCCTAGACACTGACAAATAGGCAGCCAGTCTGGAGAGACCTGGGCGGATTGAAGAATAAGGTCCGAGGTGATTCACGGTCGTTGATGGTTGGCTTGCATTGGACAAATACAAGCTCAGAACCCCTGAGAAGTAGTTTGTTTGGGAACTATAGATGCACATTTCTCCTTCACATCGCCATGGCCATGTCCAAATAGAAGGCCCTCTAGATTTTTTATTAAATGGCAATGCAGTTGATTTTGCCAGGACCCAAAGTTGAACAAAACAGCTGTGGCTTCAGAGCCCCGTGAAGGCTGGCTCCGGGGCGTTTGGGAAACACATTCCAAGCAGTCATGAAAGTCACTGTGTGTGTGTGTGTCCCTGAATTAGTCAAGGATTAATTTCTTTGGCTGTGGCCTGAAGAATTTTTTCAAAATAACTAAATAATATGTAGAGGTTTTTTTGTTTTGTGTTCTATTTATCATCTTTTTCGTTGTTTGTTTCGCCGTATAAAAAATTTTCCCCATCATTGGACACTTTTTTTTTAAGATTTAAAAACAATTTTATTTATTTTTAGAGAGGGGGAAGGGAGAAAAAGAGGGAAAGGAATATCGATGTGAGAGAGAAACATTGATTGGTTGTCTCTCGCATGCGGGCCCAAAACCCAGGCGTGTGCCCCGACAGGGAATCGAACTGGCGACCTTTTGGTTTGTGGGATGACGCCCAACCCACTGAGCCACACTGGTCAGGGCGGGACACTTTTCAAATTGTATCTGTTAACTGCAAAATCAATCCATGTCTTATAGTTAAAAAAAAAAATTCACCTACCCTTGCCCCAGTAACGCCTTTAGCCCTCCATATTCCAGTTCTCTAAGAGTAATAGCGGTGTGTGTGTGTGTTTCGGGGGACTTTTTTTTTTTTTTTTAAATCAGTTGAATTATCTTGCATATCAAATTTTGCAAAGGTTCAAAACACTTTCAAGGCTGAGACACACAAATAGAAAATAAGTCTAGACCCTTTTTCTGGGGCAGTCAAAGAAGAAGTTCTTACATCTCCACCTCCCACCCCTAACTTTTACTTTAAAAAATCCCCCAAAACTCCTAACATATACAAAATACCTACTATGTGCTAGGTACTGTAAGTGCTTCTTATTCTACTTTTTCCTTCTCACAGACCTACTATTAGCTGCGAATATACAGAGCAGGAAACTGAGGCTCAGAGAGGCGAACACATTTTCTCAGGAAGCCTTTGCTAGGCAGTGGCTGATCTAAAAATCTGGTACCAGGGATCTGCGTTCCGGAGCGACTCGCCTCCTACCTGACCTGTCCAGGCCAATGTTTCTCAGTCTCGGTGCTACTGGCATTTTGGACCAGATAATTCTTTGTGGAGACAGCTGTCCTGTGCACCGTGGGATGTCTAGCAGCGTCTCTGGTCTCTACCAGCTGGATGCCAGTAGGAACATCCGTGTGCCTGCATTTGGGACAACCAAAACCATGTACAGAACTGCAAAGTGTCCCCTGGTTGCGGGGAAGCTCTCCCTTTCCAAAAAACAAGAGCCACTCCTCTAGGCTAACCTCCCATCCCCAAGCTGGGGTCCAAATATTCTCAGCTGGGATGTACCAGTAACTGAGGGGCTCTTGGGTGATTCCTGAGTTTCTCACTCTTCTTTTGCCGTCTCCAGAAACTATGGAGCCACTGAGGTAGGGGTGTGTGTGTGTGTGTGTGTGTGTGTGTCCTGCTTCCCTATAATACAGCGAAGCACCTGAGTTTTATTTTTGTCCTTGCCACACTCACTCTCCGGGTTTAAGGCCATGGTGTGTCCTTGTCTGACCCCTCCCCACCTTGACTAGACCCAGGGATGGTCTTAGAGGTAAGGGCTCTATAATTTATCTTCCTTACATGTCTTTGGTCCCAAAGCCAAGTGCAGGGCCTGGCGCAGAAGAACGGGTATAAATACCTGCTTGGTAAATGGGAAGAAAGATACGGGGTAGCCAGCAAAGACATCTGAACAGGGGGTAAGGGAAGAGTTTTCTCTTTCATGTGCTTATATTTGTGCACTCTTTGAATTGGAAAAAAAAAAAAGCAAGGATGAGCTACTTTTAGAACATAAAAAAATATGCTAAAATGTTCAATGAGGCAGAATACACAGTATGCTCCCAAATTAAATTTTTAAAAATGATCTATGCAAAGACATGAGGAAAAAATAGAGCAAGATATGATCGGGGTCACCCCCTGGGTTTACTTTGCTTTTAGGGCTCTCGAGAGTTCTCAGAGGCGCCTGCACCCGCCCTGGAATGGGGGGCACCCGGCCTCACACCTGGGCCCACTAGCTGTGCGACCTCGGGCAAGCGAGCTCATCTTCTGACTTTCTGTTTGTTCATCTGCAAAATGATGTAAGAGCAGAAACATTAAAGAGATAACATTAAACGTTAAAGATTTGGAACAATTAAAAGAGATAAGGATGTCCATGAGCTCTGGCTGGTGTGGCTCAGTGGATTGAGCACCAGACTTTGAGCCAAAGGGTCACTGGTTTGATTCCCAGTCAGGGCACATGCCTGGGTTGCAGGCCAGGTCCCCTGTAGGGGGCGCATGAGAGGCAACCACACATTGATATTTCTCTCCATCTCTTTCTCCTTCCTTTCCCTATGTCCAAAAATAAATGAATAAAATCCTTTTTTTAAAAAAAGTATGTCAACCAAAGCACTTTAATAAGGCTCAATAAATGGCAGGAATTATCTTTTGCATCAAACACATATTCTTTCTCTTTTTAACATGAAACGATGATCAAAGCCAACCAATGTTACTTTTAAAAACTCCTGAAGGCCCTGGCTGGTGTGGCTCAGTGTTGAGTGTTGGCCTGCGAATCAAAGGTTAGCCAGTTCGATTCCCAGTCTAGGGCACATGCCTGGGTTGTAGGCCAGCTCCCCAGTTGGGGGTGTGCAAGAGGCAACCACATATTGATGTTTCTCTCCCTCTCTTTCTTCCTCCCTTCCCCTCTCTAAAAATAAATAAATAAATAAAATCTAAAAAAAAAAAACCTCCTGAAGGAGGGTTATCAGGCCATCCCCTTGTCCCCCTCCGCGCACACTCCTCGCCTCCATGGACAGCACAGTTGGGCCACCGTGTGCTTGCGAGGCCCCTAAGAAGCCAGGGACCAGCACAGCGGAGCCGTGTGGCTCCAAGTTCAGGGCCAACTGCCCTGAACCCAGATACTCCACGGAAACACAGACCTGCGCTCACAGAGGAGCGTCGCAGTGCCGAGAATCCCTCCACTGTCAAAAATCCCTAATGAACTCCCTCGCTGTCCCGGAGGTCAATCGATAACATTCTGTGTCCCCTGTCACTGGGCTCAGACTGATAAAGAATTTGTTGTTCCTTACAACCAACCTTTCTTGCTTAAAGGTCAGAGCCACCCTACTGAGATGGGTGTCCTTTCAGCCCTTTTAAGGGCGAGGACATGGAGGACGAAGGTCACCGGCGGGTCCAAGGTACAGCAGGTATGGGTTGAGTTCCCACTTAATTTGCATCCATTCAGGATGATCAGACGTGGCCAGCTGGCCTTACGGGGAACCTTGGGCCAAGCACAGTGGGGCCTGGGGACCCGCTGGAGAGTCTCACGCAGGAGTGTGTAAATGTGTAATCCTCACCCTGCTGCCCCCCCTCCCCACCTTCCCCCAGCATGATCTTCAGAGCTGGCTTCACTCGCTGTTTCCTGGGTCCTTTGCCTCTGCAGCTGCTCCCGTGGCCTCAGACCAGGCCTCCATCCTGTCTCCTCCAATCATTCCGGCAGCGTCTAACCTGCCAGCTCTCCTCTTCTGAACCTATCCGATACCCCTGCTCTAGAGCTTTCAGCGGCTCCCCTCTGCCTTCGTGTGAACTTTTTATCGTTGCTGCCAAAGGGCAGCTTCTGCTCTGGCCTGTTTTCTGTGAACTTATCTCATCTCCCCCCTCCAGGGCAGCCCCCACCCCATGACCCAGCCCCCGCAACTCCCCTCGCCTCCCCACACCCCACCACTCCCCAGCCATGGCCCGCCCTGCCTGCTCCTAGAACAGGCTCGGTGTTCCTATCTCCGGATGAACCTGACTTTCCCCTTTGTTCTCATGGGGGGTGTGTTACGGGGCCATGGGGCCTGGCAGCTGACTTCTGCCCTCCAGATTTTAATCTCAGAGGACAGAAACCGCATCTTCCTCGTCCACGGAGCTTCAGCTTTCAGCACTGGACCTGGAACGCAGTGCCTGGTTTGTGGTGTCTGACCGAATTCACGGGAAAGAACTCTGACGTTCTCCGGGGTCTTACAGCTGGGCGGCTGGCAAGAAAGCCCCACGCATCAAATGCTCCTTGTGAGGGGCTGGAAGGACCACCCTCTGCGGGCTGCTTCGGGGCTTCCGTTCTATAACACGAGTTCCGTTCTCGTGTCTCAGATGTACCCCGTTTAACCAAGACTTAGAGAGTGAACAGGTGGGCAGACCACCCCAAATCTCCCTGCATCCCCCCTCATCTCCCTGCATCCCCCTTCATCTCTTCCAAGGAAACTCTACCCTGGATTTTGGTATAATCAGTTTCTGCTTTTTAAAAAAATATATTTTTATTTTCTTATCCTCATCCAAGGACAAGCTTATTGATTTTAAAGAGAGGAGAAGAGAAGGAGAGAGAAAGAGGAGAGAAACATCAGTCAGGTGCCTCTTGTATGTGCCCCAACCAGGGACCAAACCTGCAGGTAGGCCTGTGCCCTGGCCAGGAATCGAACCTGGGACCTTTCGGTTTACAGGACGATGCTACAACCCGCTAAGCCACACTGGTCAGGACTTTTTTTTTTTTTTTTTGCTTTTTTATCATCTTACTCTCTATGTGAACCTTCCTAAGCAATACAGCTTAAGAGTGCTTCTTCGGCGTTTGAATTTTATGTAAATGGAATCATGCTGTGTGAGTCTTGGGTCCAGCTTCTTCCCCTTAGCACATCCCCTGTGAGATTGGTGAGATTGGTCTCAGGGGTGGCTGTGTGTCCTCCAGTTTCACAGCTGCACAGTTCCTCGTATGGATTTGCCACCATGCCTCTGTTGCACTGCCGGTGGGCTCTGGGGCCGTCTCCTTCTGGAGCTCCCGTGCAAATGGCGAGAGAACCACATCCCTGGCCATGTCCCCGATGGACGCGCGTCTGAGTGTCTCTTGGGAACAACCCCGAAGTGGGAGTGCTGGGGTGCAGGATGCAGATATGTCCAACACACTGTCCTCTAAAATGTTGTTTGCCCTTGGTCTCCTGGGTAAGGTGATCTCAATCCCTCAAAAAAGGTGCATTATGAAGAGGAAAAAAAGAAAAGGAGGAAGAGAAAGAAGACTCCTAGTCCAAAATTTCAAGTTGCCCGAGGGTTTCCCCTTGACCTGTACAGCGGGCCTGCCGGACAGGGGAGCAGGGGTCCCGTCTTTGATCCTATCCCAGGGGGCCTGGGACGGCATTTGGGCTTCTTGGGTGATTCAGCTCGGAAACATCTTCCCAGCAGAGGTTCCTGGAGCTGCCCCCTACCCCCCAGGCAGGGAGGGGGAGGCTCTCCTGGGCAGGGGTCGGAGGCAGAAGCAGGGCCCCAAGATTGCCTTTGGGTTCCCACTTTTTTTCTACAAGAGAGGGCTCAACCAGTTCCTGAGTTGTACTTTATCATTGGCCCCAGATAGAAATAGCTTGTGGTCCTTTTCTAGTTGTGAAGATGGCTTTTACACCCTCTGGAAGAAAAAAACTGGAATTCTAAAAAATATAAAAAGGAAAATCAAAATAATCGCCATTTAGCCCTGAGCAGTGTGGCTCAGTGGGTTAGGTGTCGCCCCTCAAAGAGAAAGTTTGCCTGTTCGATTCCCAGTCCGGGCACGTGCCTTGGTTGTGGGCCAGGTCCCAGGTTGGGAGGATGAAGAAGGCAGCCCGATTGCTGTATCTCTCCCTTTCTCCCTTCCTTCCCCTCTCTCTAAAAATAAATGAATACAACCTTTAACAAAAATCACCACTTAGAAATAGGTATGTGTATACGTGTGTATGTATGTGTTTGTGTGTCTCTGTGTATTCTCTGTATACACACACACACTGTATATGCAGTGTTGGTAAAATTTGCAGGTGGATAGTATATTATTCATTAGGGATCACTTTCCTGTGATTGGGTAAGAGGATATCCTTGCTCTTAGGAGATACATGCTGATGTCTGCAACTTACTTGCAAAGGGTTCCACAAAAATAACACTCAAAACGTGCATAGATACATGTAGGTGTGGATATAAATATAGGCACAATTATAGATATTAAGCAAATGTGGCAAAATGTCAGCAATGCCAAATCTAGCTAAAGGGATTATGAAAGTTCATTGTAGTAAACCGGCCATTTCTCTGTCAAATTTCAACATTTTTCCAGCTTTATTGAGCTGCAATTGACATAGAACAACATTGTATAAGCTTAAGGCTCACAATGTGATGAGTTGATACACATGTTTGTTGCAATAAGGTTAGTTAATACATTCGTCCACCCCTTCAAGTGATTACATTCCTGTGTGTGGTGAGAACATTTGAGATCTACTCTCTTAGTGACTTTCACGTACATGACACAGTATCAGTAACTGTAATCACCATGCTGTGTGCTAGATTCCTAGATCCCTAGAACGTACTCATTGTACAACTGGAAGTGTGGGCCCTTTGACCAGCATCTCCCCACTCCCCCACCCCAACTTCCTGGCAACCGCCAATCTACTCTCTGTTCCTATGAGTTTGGCTTTTTTAGCCTTCCCACCTATGAGTAATCTCATATCATACTGGTCTTCCTCTGCCTGACTTATTTCACTTAGCATAGTGCCATCAAGCTCAGCCCATGTTGCAAATGGCAGAATTTCCTTGATGGTTGAATGCAAATGCCACGCTTTCTTTATGCTTTCATCTATGGATGGACACAGGCTTTTTTCATACCTTGTCTATGGTGAATAATGCTGCAAAGAACACGGGGGTGTTGCAAGCCCACTTACCAGCTTCTGTGTGTGCTCTAACAGCCATCCTAGCAGGTGCGAGGTGACTCTGTGGGTTTGAGTTGCATTTCCCCGATGATCAGTAACATTGAGCATCTTTTCATGGACTTGTTGGCTGACTGTATGTCTTCTCTGGAAAAATGTCTATTCAGGTCCTCCACCTATTTCTAATCAGATTATTTATGTTTTGTATTGAGTTGCATACATTCTTTATATATGTTGGATATTAACCCCTTACTAGAAAATATGGTTTGCAAACACTGTCCTGTTCTGTAGGTTGTCTCCTTCTTTTGTTGAATTGTTTTTTAAAATCAAAAACTAAAAGTGACCCTAAACCCCACTATCCAAGGACAACCACCGCTTGTATCTGCTGAATTGCCTACCCAGCTCCTTGAGGTTTCACAGACATGCACGCACACATATATGTGATTTCACATGCATGGGGCTGGACTGCACTTGCTGGCTTGTCACAATTACATTTTATTCAGCAGTAAATTGTTGTTTTCTCTTCATGTCAGTGCCAAGGTCAAGGCTAGCCACACCATTCTTAATGGTTGCTTAGCATCCTTGATGTGAATACTCTTTCATTCACCTAACCAATTCTCTTTGACTGATTTTCCCTATTGCTGGGTTTTTAATTTTTCCCAATTTGCCGCTATTGTAAACAACACTGCAGTGAACATCCTGTGCATAGCTCTTTGCCTCTATCTCTCACTAAGTTCTTCAGTAAAAACAATCACTGCCTTTCTTTATCAAATTTTTCATTGTGTGCTTGATTTTTGTAATTTTTATTGAGATATATTTTATTGCATTTTACTGAGCTATAATTGACGTGTCACGTTGTATTAGTGTCTGGGGTAAACACAGTGGTTTCATGTATGTTTATGTTGTGAAGTGCTCATCGCAGTAAGTTTAATAAGCATCCATTACCTTACAGATAGTGTTTTGCAGAGCTACTCTCCCAGCGACTTTCAAATACACCACACAGTCTTGTTAACTTTCGTCTGCGCTTAATCAATGACTCTTTATTGATTTTGAATTTTCACTCATTCCCTGAAGTGCTTTACTTGAGATTATTGTGTTTAATTTTTGCCACAGGGTCACGGGGTACTTATTGTCATTTATCCTTACTTTAAACATCGAGGAAACCGAGGCTTTGCAAGGTGAATGACTTATCCAAAGTCACACAGTTTTATCTATTTAATTCCAGAGGTCTGGGGCTTTTAAACAATCGACTGTGCTTACAGTGAGACACACCTGTGACTTTCTTCTCTGATACAACCCAGCAAAGGGAAGGCCCATAAAATTCCTAGGGCTCCATCCCAAAGGGGCGTGGCCAGAATTGGGGTGGGGTGGTGAGGCGGGCAGCTTCTGCTGGAGTTCTGCTGCCCCCTCGTGGCAAGCCTGTTTCATTGCTTACAATGGTCAGTCCCTTAGCTTGGGGGAGTTGTGATTGAATTCAAACCAGAAAGTAGCAAGAACACTGGCGATATAACACGTATTAACGAAATATCTTTAAGATACTTAGCTAGAGTTACATCCACTCTCTATTTATTTTTTAAAAAGATTTCATTTATTTATTTTTTAGAGAGGGGGAGAGATAAAGAGAGGGAGAGAAACATCAATGTGTGGTTGCCTCTTGCGTGCTCCCCACTGGGGACCTGGCCTACAACCCAGGCATGTGGCCTGACCAGGAATCGAATCGATGACCTTTTGGTTCGCAGGCCAGCACTCAGTGCACTGAGACACACCAGCCAGGTCCCAAAGCTTTTTAACACATTGTACATCATTATCATCATCATGGTCGTGGTCGCTGTGCTTTCTGTTCTATTGCAAATTCTATTATTGTTCTATTTCTGTTCTGTTCAGAATTGCAAAGTCAGAAGTGCCTTGACCTCACGCCCCTTTGCCTTTGCTCACACAGTTCCTTACACCTGGCCTGCCCCTTCCTTCCATCCACAGGAAGTGAGTCTTGCAGCTGCTGTAAAGAGCAGCAACGTCGGAATCATACAGAACCGGGTTCGAATTCCACCTCTTCTAGATCCTACCTCTTTTGACCTGTGTCCCAACCCCTTACTTTCCTGAGCCTCAGTTTTCTCATCCAGACATTGGGCATTGTATGGTGCAGGCTACACAGCACTGATGTAATCAGATTAAATCAGGGCATGCCTTCAGTTCTCGGTAACTGTGAACGGATTCTCCAGTGACACTTTATCCTGTGAGGCTGGTTCTTGCTGGTGTTGGGGGTCAGGGTTCAAAGGGGATGGTGGAAATATTCCACTTGAATTCTCCTGTCATGGGCCTCACTGTAGGTTAATCAGCACATATATCTGAGGCTCAGTGTAAGACACCATGTATCCCCAGAGATGAAAGAGTTCCCATAAAACCTTAGGTTCCCAAACAAATGTCTCCCCACACTCAACATGTCCCACCCCCACAATCTCAGGCCTCTCCCAGGGATACAGAGGTGTGGTTCAGGCCGTGAAGGAGCCCCAATGTTGAGGGACAAGAGGCTTCATGCTGGGTCCTTATTTGGGAAAAGAAGTCCTTCTGACATGAAATGTCTAGGTCTGCTTCATCCGTTTGGGGGACTCTTGGCCCCAGTGGCTGCTGGGTGCTGAGGCTTCTTCCCAGCCTCATCCTGGGTGTGCGTTCCCCATTGGACGCACATGGGTGCCACAGCCAGAGAGGCGAGAATTCTGGCTTCCCCACTTACTTGCCACATGATCTTGGTCAAGTCATCTTATCTAGTTCTGCATCCATAACGGAGAGGCACTTACCTTGTATAGCTGTTGCTTAAAGATTCAATGAAACAATCCCTTTGCCAAATGCACTGAGGCCTTCTGTTCCAGATATGTATAGCTCTAGGGCACATCGCCTTAAAATGTAGTGCCTAAAACAACCCACATTTATTTTGCTCACAGATATGCGATGTGGCAGGGCTTGGTGAACGGAGACCGCTAGTCTCTGCCCAGCTCAGCCCCAGCTGGGTTGACTGCAATGCTAGGATTATCAGATGACTCACTCACTCACTTACTCACACGTCTGGCAGTTGGTTTCTCAGTTCTGGCCTGGTCCCTCAGCTGAGGCCACCAGCTAGAACACCTACGCATGGCCTCTCTCTGTGGCTGGGTCTTGCTTACCACATGGCCACTGGGTGTCAAGGGTGAGAGTCCCCAGGGAGAGACAGCTGAGGTGGAAGCTGTCTCTTCTTTTACGTTCTTATCTCAGAAGTCACACAACATCACTCCTGCCACATGCAATTCATTGTGTCAGTCACAAAGCCTGCTCGGGGTCGAGGGGCGGGGAAATAGTTCCACCTCTTGCTGGGGGTGTGCCAAAGTTCTAGAAGAGGATATGGGACCAGAAATATTGCTATTGCTTTTGCAGGAAAATCGAAATTGTCTCATCTAGGAAGCATTAAAGAAAGAGTAGCTCTTATAATCACTCTGAGCCTTACATTTTTCTACTCTGCAAAACAGGAATAAATAGTACCTGCTTTGTGGAGAAGTTAAAGAAATGACACATGGTAGCCGAAAAGTTCCTGGTAGGTAGTAGGTGCTCAATAAATGAGCAATGATAATAGTGACTCACAGTTATTGAGCCCCAGGCACCAGGCACTGTTCGGAGCACTGCATTGTGTTCACACCCCACAACCACCCTATCCTGTCCATTGTACTATTATTTTTATGATACAGACGAGGAGATGCTGGCTCAGAGAGGGTAAGCAACTTGCCTGAGAGTCACACAGCTGGTTAATAGACCTTTTGGGATTCCAATCCAGGCAGTGTGGCTCAAAAGTGACAGCTTTCATATTAAAAAAATTTTTTTCAGTTACGGTCAACATTCAATATTATTTTATATTAGTTTCAGGTGTACAGCGTAGTGGTTAGACATTTGTGTAATTTATGAAGTGACTCCTCAATAAGTCTCGTACCCACCTGACACCAGACGTACTTATTACACTATTATTGACTCTATTCCCTAAGCATGAATGATTTTAGACCAAAAAGAAACCAGACTGCCTCTTAGTGATAGAAGTACTCTCAATACACGGGTTTATACTGTGACCCAGGGGAAACCACATCCATAGACCCAAGAAACAGAGGCCAGTGTGGAAAACGTGGTTGAAGGCTAAGACTTGAGGGGCACCTGGTGCCAGGGAAGTAAAGGCTGAGGTTTAATTGTGTCCCCCAAGGCTACGATTAGGAAGGCCCACAAATGACACCCTGACCTTTCAACCACTCCTCCTGCAAAGGCACATACTGGAAAGCCCTAAAAATTAAGAGCTGGATGAGGGACAAGGACTTGCCTCAAAGGGATAGAGGCTTTTTCTTTGTAGCAGAAGATAGGACGAGGTGGGAGCTAAGCAAACAGAGAAAGAGCTTTCTAACTATTAGATCCTCAAGAACTGAAAATGGACTTCCTTGAGAGATAATGAGCTCCCCATCACCAGAGGCATTCAAGTACTTGTTGTGAATAATGTAGAGTTGTTACATTATTTTGTTGAGGAGAAGCCTGCACTGGAAAAGAGTCCCTTTTCAAAGCTGGTCTTCTAAGGGCTTTTCCCTCAAGGAAAGAAAAAAGGCTTGGTAGATTGGGGTGAAAAACCAAGAAGAAAGGGAGGAGCATACTCCCCCATTCTAGGATTTTGGCTGAGTCACAGGTGGTTGGAAATAGAGCCAGGTTTGTTCTACTGTGATAGCCAGCTAGCATATGTCTAGCAGCCCAGGGGGGCTCATGGAAATTGATTTTATTTAGAACTTTCCAGCTTATTATGTCCGCAGAGTTTGTTTTGTTCTCAAAAGAATAACTGAAAAACTCAAGTGGAAGAGGGTTCATCTCCTCCATGTTTCACAGCACAGCTCACCTGCTAATCCTCAGAGCTCCCTACACGTCTCCTGGATAGCACCTAACGCGCCCCCTAGAGGATAATTTGTGCAAATGCATGTTTGGTGTCCTCCGGCGCCGCTGTGTGCTCTTGTTAGCATTTCTGAAGGGCAGGTTGCTGGAATTGGAGGGCATGGGATTTCACGGAAGTTAGTTATGTCACAGATAATGTACCTGTTCCCTGTAAGTGTTTGGCCATGTTCACGCCTATGGATTTTCTCGTTGGCTGCCCTATGATTGCGATGTTAGTAACAGACTCTGGTCGTGCCTCATCGAGTCCCCACGGCACCCCTTGATTTGTGCTTGCTGGGGACTTCCTAGTGCAAGGACTTTCCATCTGGTGGCTTTCTCTGACACGCTCAGCCGGTGCTCAGGCCTCAAGTGCTGGGGATTCGACCCCCCAAGAGCATCTCCCCACCAATGACAGACAAGAGTTAGAGCATAAATACCCCAGCTTCCTCCCCTTGTGGGTGGTCCCTCTGATGTATCGCTCAGTCGTTTCTGCCAGGATTCAACCTCAACGTCCCCAAGGAAACACCTGCCCTTTCACACGCCCTGTGCTGGGTTTCTCCCCCCCACCCCCCACCTACAAATGCTACCTCCCGAATAAACCACTTGCCCTCACCTCCTTGACTCAGAATCTGCTTCCAGGAAAGCCAAACCAAGACAACCCGTTCCCTTGTAGTCACCACTCTGTTCCCACCAGTTCACTGGTGGCATGGCTGCACCTCCTGGTCTGTGCCCCGGGCTTCTCGCTGACTTGTCCCCAGTGCCAGTGTGCCGCCGCCAGCAGCGGCTGCTCCAGTTACAAGGTGGCACAGAGAATGTAAGACTGACTATCTCAGCAGATCTGGACGCCAATGCTCGCTCTTTCTCTGTCAGGGGACTGGGCTGAGACATGTCACCAGGTTCCCCAACTTTCTCACCCTCTCTTCCAGGGCACGTGGGAGGTTAAAATGAGATCACCTTTCTTTTTTATTTGACATTACAAATAACGGAAAATAATGTGCCCTGACCAGGGATTGAACCTGCACCCTTGGTGTATTGGGATGGCACTCTAACCAACTGAGCTACCTGGCCAGGACCTCAATTCTCCAGTCTTGAAGGTCACGTGGGTCGAGTGGCTACAGTATGGAAGGGTCTTCGTCATGGCAGGAAGTTCTATTGGGCAGCGCTGGTGCAGAGCAATGACTGCTGACTTTCCGAAGGTCCTGGGATACCTGGAGAATTTAGGGAGCTTCTCCCCAGAGATTCTTTCTCCCTCCTGCATTCCTCCCACGGGAGTGGTTTTGTACACGGCTCCAAGAGGTTTGTGAGTGACTGGTGGCTCACGAAGGCCCTCTGAAACTGTGCACGCTGGAAGCACCATAGACGTGTAAAGCAACGGAAGGCACTTTAGGGAAAATGGTCTTACTGATCCCTTATCATGATTTTCAGAGTTCAAGTCTGTCCTTATATTCCTTTGGCCAATGAGGAAACAGACTCTTTGGTGACTTGCCCAAGGTCACACAGCCCCTAAAGGGAAGAGTTGGGTGTGAACCAAGGTGTGTCCGATTCAAAAGCCCAGGCCTCTCACTGTCTGCCGCAACAGTAAAAGGAAGGAGAGTGGCTCTAGCTGTGGGCCAGCAGACCCCACGCCCCGTAGGGCCCTGCGTGCATCGCCAAGGAGCCTGACCGGTCTGCAGAGCGTGGCCCCAGGCCTCAAGAACCTGCACCCCAGCCTTCCCACCTGCTTTCCTCCCCTCTCTCCATCCTGGGAAGTGAGGCAGGGGGCCACCATCGCTGGCCCCTCCAGGACCGAGGATGGAAGAAGTCAGCGACTCTGGCTCAGTTGGCTCCCACCCACCACAACGGAGCAAGTTCCTGGCGACTAGCTCGCGCTCTGGCGCTGACAGCGCTGCCATTTCCTGTGTTCCCTTTGATGCCCGAAATCTCCTTTCAAAGCCTTTCTTTCATTCTTGCTTTGGATTTTACTTCCCCAGCTTAGAAAATTATATTATAGCAAATTGCATTTTAACAGGCTAAAGAACAAAAACATTTAGAGAAACTTGTCAGTTTGGAAGATTTCAAACAAATAGTGAAGTAGAGAGAATAGGTTCCAGGTACCCACCACTCATTACTTATTAATTTGTGGCCCATCTTATAGTTCTTTATGTCTCCACCAAGACAAAGCCCCACCCAGATGATACTCGCAAAGAAATTGAAGCAGATACTAACTACCACTAATAATAATAGTGAAGACTTTTTCTTCAGCAGCTGGCTGACGAGGGGAGAAGCTGGACCAATCTCAGCCACAATCCCTGAGGCACCCCTGCAAAACTGAGGAGGCTGGAGTCGCCTCCAGGGACAGGAGGCCCTGGCCCAAACTGGGGGGTTTCCAGAGCCAAACAGCGGAGGTGCGGATCTCACGGCGCCATGACCTGGCGTTGGTCTTGGTGATGTGTCACCTCCTGTCTCATCTCAGGTTCCGGTGAGCCCTGCAGACTGAGACAGTCCCCGAGCCACACACTGTGGGGTTGAGGCCTTCCGTGTGTGAGTCTCTGTGATGCCCCGGGGCCTCCCCGTCACCCTGCGATGCTGAAATTTGTTGCTTTGCTTCGGTCTCCAACCGTGGGTGTAATTATAGCCGGGGGACCGGCAATCACCCTTCCGCAGGGGGCCCAGCAGGAGTGCTCCAGCTGAGCGTCTGTGGCAGGAGGAGATGGTTTGTCGTGTTCCTGCGGAAGTGACCGTAATGTCTGCTCCCAGACCAGGGTGTGGCAGGCAGGGGCCCGGGGGCCACTGGAGGGTCAGTGTACCCCACTCTTCTCATCAGAAGTGGAGCGTGGGGCTCTCATGGAACTTTCTGAGCGAGAATAACGTCTCCATCTGTACACCAGAGGCTGGGTCCAGCTGGAGAAACTGTGTCCTTCCTAATTTTCTCTTGGTAAATCCTTCACTCACTCAGACACGTTGTCACACAGAGAAAAGCAGGCTCATAGTCGGAACCACCTCCAAGCAGAGCGGGTCCTCTCTCTCAGGCCACGTGGGGTAAAGTCCAGGCCTCTCTGTGTGAGCAGAAATCACTGTGTCCGAAGCCCAGCTGCCCTGTGCTCCAGTCCTGCCTCCGAACCACCAGCAAGCTGCCGAGAGTGTTGGCTTTGGGTTGATCACCTGCCCGGTGGTGTCCACTGCGGCCAGGAGCAAACCTGCAGGCGTCCAGAGACCATACTGGCCTCTCTGCGCGTGGCCTTGACCCAGGCAGGCAGTGTCACCCACACTCGGGCCAGTACCCACTTCCACAGCATGCTCCCCTAGCGGGAAGGCGGTCTGGACAGACCTGAGTCTGGCCTGAACCCCACACTCTTGTTCGCGCACATGTCTCTGGACAGGAACCGCGGGCTAAGCTGTATCAGCTACATCAAATTCTTTTTCACAGTATAGGTTTTTTTTAAAATTTGAGTCGAAGTATTTTGAGAAAGTAATTTACAATAGACTGGAGGATTCGGGGTGTGAAGTGGTTGAATTTCCAATGATTCTCATTAGAATGTCAGGGATATGTCATTGACTCCTATATGAGGGGCAATAATAATTGTATTAGTTTCTGACCACATGTATACATATGTATATTCACCCACATAAAATGTGTTCTTTTTTCTTTTTTTTTTAAAGATTTTATTTATTTATTTTCAGAGAGAGGAGAAGGGAGAGGAGAAAGAGCAATATATGGTTGTGTCTCACATGGCCCTCAGTGGGGACCTGGCCTGCAACCCAGGCATGTGCTCCGACTGGGAATCGAACCGGGACCCTCTGGTTCCCAGCCCGCGCTCAATCCACTGAGCTACACCAGCCAGGCCAAAATGTGTTCTTTCTAACCTGATTTTCATGTATATGCACGTGTATGTAAATTAAGAATATATACACACATATATGTGAAGAATCAAGTCGGAAACTAAATATAGTTTATATATGTACACACACATGCACATATGTATATGTATTGCATATGTGTATCTGCAATTATTTAATTGCCCTTTTTTAACATGACACCTGGAGCTCCTATGCGGATTGACGGGAGAGGCTAACAGCCCTTGACAAGTCTCGAAGGTGTCCCCGTGGCCTCCAGAACCAGTGTGACGCCTCCTTCAAGGCCAAAGCCCTGGCTCAGAGGTCGCCGGCACTGCAGTCGCGAGCCCAGGGCCTCGCAGACTTGGGCCAAGGGGCCCGCGTCCCACTCACTCTCTGTGCGGAGTTGGCACGCCCCGAGCCTCTGCATGTTCTTTTTGTAAACTGGGAACACTACCACTTTCCCCTGGGATTCCGTGCCCCTGCCACAAGATGCCCAGAGAAGCACGTGTGGCCGCAGTGGCCGCGAGGACCGCTTGCCCCACTCACGGCTGTCCGATGTGGATCGGTGGCCTTCACTTCCAACTCCGGCTGGGGCGTAGGAAGTGGGTCCCCGTGTGTTTCGGGGGTGGGGCGCGGAGAGCTCCAGTGGGGGAGGGAAGGGTTAGGGCGGTCATGACCTGTGACCCCTGACACAGCGCTGCCCTGGGGCATCCTTTCTACCTCACTGGGGTGAGGAGGGGGGAGGTTTCCTGGCAACCAGGGGAACCTGGGAGAGTGAGACCGTGAGAAAAAGAACCTCTTCCTGTTTTGTGCGGGTTTGCCTTCCTCCTGAGATGCCACTGAGGGGCCACGAGACCGCTCGTTAGCGTAAATGGCAGCGAGGCAGCAGAGCAGGCTGGGAACTGCCAGGAAATGGTAGGTTATCGGTAAATAATGATCCCTTCTCCTTTCTTTAGAAGTCAACAGGCCCCGCAGGTATTATGTCCCAGGCTTTCTCGTGGCCTCTTGGTGACCTCCTGTTCTTACACTGACAGTGAGCTCCTAGGGAGGGGGAATCTTTCCAAACCGACAGCAGGCAGCCCCTCGTTGGGCCAGAGCCTGAAGTCTTAATTCACTCCATGTTTGCGTCCACGCAGGGTCCCTGCGGCTCTGCCCGGCCTTCTGGAATCTCTCAGAAACAGTGTGAAGAGACCAGTGGGTACGGGAGTGATTCCATCCATGGCCAACTTACCAGGTGCAGGATGGAAATAAGCTATCTGTCCAGTGGGAAGGGAGGAGTTGAAATACTGCAGCACATTTATAAGGAATATTATACTGGCACTAAAAACCATGTTTGGACCTATATTATGGACATGAAAAGACAGCTGTAATATTGTATAGGATGATAATAAAAAATGTGGGTTAGAAGATAGCATATTTATTGATAAGATTTTATTTATTTATTTATTTTTAAAGAAAGGGAGGGAGAAAGAGAGGGAGAGAAACATCAATGTGTGGTTGTTTCTCATGCACCCCCAACTGGGGACCTGGTCCCCGCAACCCAGGCATGTGCCCTGACTGGGAATCGAACTGGTGACCCTTTGGTTCGCAGGCCCGAGCTCAATCCACTGAGCCACACCAGTCAGGGCAATAGCATATTTAATATTATAAAAATATATCCATGCATGTGTGTCTGCAAGGCCATAGGTCAAAATGTTAATAGTGTTTATTTATCTCTGGGTCTGGAAGTACAAGGGCCCTTTTTCCCTAAATGCATATTTGAATTTCCTGTTTCTGCTGCAATAAACTTGTATTTCTTGTGCAATTAAAATAATAAAAGACAAATATAAAATGGACAGAAAAGGCCAACTAATATTAAAATATCATCTTAATTATTTGTCAAAATAATAAAAGCCAATGTGAAGTGGGCAGGGAAGAAAAACCACTTGAAATGTATATCAGGTTTCAAGAAGGCTGACGTGGGGAGACATCCTCGGTTTTTGCATATGGTGGCTGAGTGAGAAATTATGCCCCATCAGTTGGGAAAGTGAAAGGAACTAGTTATTAATAACAGTTAGCAACTTTTCAACTCTTTAATAGGTCAGGCAATTTATAGAGACTAAAGATAACTCTCATGATAACACTGTGAGAGATTGGAATATCGTGGGTTCAGCACTTGACTCTGTCCCGTGTTCCTCTAAACGCTCGACCGAGACCATGAATTTAACCCTCCCCCAAACCCCTCAGGGACAGTGCTGCCACTCTCACCATCCCTGACAGAGGAGGACACTGAAGCTCCGGCCCAAGGTCACACAGCTCCCAGGAGTCGAAGGGCAGGCTGGTTCAGAGTCTGTGTCCTCCGGTGTCTCTCTTACTCTGTCTATTGATGGATTTCCGGTTCCGTTTCATGGCTGGAAACCCGGAGGCTCCGAGAGGGATGGTTATCTGCCCAGTGACGTGCTAGTCGGTCAGCGATAGAGTTGAACCCAGTCTCCCTGTCCCCAGACTAACTCCCTCTGTGATCTAGTAAAGGGGGCTGCTGTTGACAGGGAGGGAGGAAGCCACAGCACATGGAAAGAGATCAAGGAAAGGCACATGGAAACCACATCGTGCCACCTCATGCCTATTAGGATGGATGCTATTCAAAAAAAAGAAAGTGGAAAATAACAGGTGTCGGCAAAGATGTGGAGGAACTGGGAGCCTTGTGCATTGCTGGTAGGAATATTTTGAAAAAAGGAAGCTCAGTGGATTGAGCCCTGGCCTGTGAACCAAAAGGCTGATGGTTCAATTCCTGGCCAAGGCACAGGCCTGGGTTGCAGGCCAGGTCCCCAGTTGGGGGCATGTGTGATGCAACTGACCGATGTTTCTCTCCCTCGTTGATGTTTCTCTCTTTCTCCGTCTCTTCCCCTCTCTCTAAAAATAAATAAATCTTTTTTTTTTTTTTTAAAGGAAACCACGGGGCGATGAGTTATATGTTTCAGAGCACGTACGGACAAGCCCAGAGAAACCACACTAAACCAACAAGAGTTGGGAGAAGCAGAGACGGGGGCTGCCCCCCAAATGGATGTTTTTTGCCAATTTGAATGAAGGATTTTTAAGTCTGGAGAGATTTTAAGAAGTCATAATAAGACCTAGGCTGCCACCAGAAAGCTCTGAACTGGTCAAGCCTGAGACATGTCCAGTGACCACTCCGGACCCCTTTGGCAGCCTGGGGAAGCTCAGACTCCGTTAGAAAAATGTTTTCCAATGCATAAAACACATAGGAGGAAAATAAATTATATTTAAAAAGTCATTAAAAGTTTTGAAACTGTAGTCATCAAAATTACAAGAAACGTTGTAAATATGTAAAAGAGAGAAAAGAAAGCAAATATTTATTATGATTGACTATGTGCCAGAGCTTCCTACATGTTACTTAATCTTCACAATATCCTTTTGTAGAAGAAGGAATGACTGTTATGGTGGTGATGATTACCATCTTTTTGCCATACCGCTTTTATACATAAGAGCACCTGAAGCTCAGAGTGATGGAGTGGCTTATTCAAGGTCACACAACTTGTAGGTGATGGACGGGATTTGAACCTGGACCTACCTGCCTGACTCCAAAGGCCTGGGAAGAAGCGAAACTAGAGAAGAATCGATAACAGTAAGGACCCACTGTGGCGTTGATGGGGGTGGTGAGGAAGATGACGATAAGTCACTGTTCTACGAGCTGTCTCTGTCTCAACAACACAGTGAGGCAGACACTGTTATCACCCCCGTTTTACAGATGAGGACACTGAGACCCAGAAGGGTTCGGTAATTTGCCCTCGTTTATCAGTGAGGATGCAGACCCAGGCAAGACCATGCCTTTAGATCAGCATGAACGATGATCTGGTGCTGCTTTATTTACTTGCGTATTTAGATGCTGTGCGCCTTCCCTGTTAGAAGGAAAACTCCCCCTGAGAAAGCTCCTGGTCTGGTGGACGGCGGTGCTCCAGGGCCTGGCCTGTGCGCTGGCATTCATTAGGAGTTTTTTCAGTGAGCAGATAGAGGAACGACAGCTGAGGGAAGGGACTGGAGAGGAAATGAGCACCAGGAAGGACTACAAGACACTCGAAGGACTTTTGCCCGACGGAGCTGGGAGCAAACCAATGCATATGGTCTTCCCTAAAATATCATATTTGAATCAGAAGGGACGGACCTTGGGAAGCACTGGGCCCACCGACTTATTCATAAGTGGGGAAACTGAGGCCCAGACTTTCATAGACAAGTGATACCATCCAGTCTCGATTTTCTGTCACAGAATCCTACGGCTTACAGCCACCCCTCCAGATTCCTGCCTCCCAGGACCGACTTCACGACACCCCAAAAGTTGCTTCATTGTGCCCTTCAGTGTGACCCACTGAGGCTGTGAGGCGGAGCCCTTTCCAACAGCAGTTGCCCCTGTGCAAAGGCCGGTTGTCAAGCCGGCGATGCTGAGACCTGGGTGTGCGGGGGGCCCGGTGAGGAAAGGGGCCGACTTTCTGGTTTTCATAGCTGGGCAGAGGGAAGGGAGGCGGACAAGGCCCCGTAAGCATCGTATGCCAAGGGGTTCATTTCCTTTCCAGTAACTCTCTCAAGCTGTATAAACTTTCTGCCTGAAAAATAAATGACTCCCCCCTTAAAATAAACATTGACGCCATCCACTTGCCTGCCTTCACTGCCTAGGAATGAGGCTCGCCCATTACTGCACCCAGGAGCTTCCACCAAAAGCCTGCAACCTTATGTTTTCCTCCATGACCCTCATTGCCCACTGTTCTTCAATCCGTTCTCCCAAGTATGGACCAAGGGGAAAAAGTGTGTGCACTCAGAGCACATAATAGCCTTGCACAGAAGCAGGGGTTAGTGTATGAATCCTAAAGCCAAGCCCCCTTTCAAACTCGAAAGGGTGACATACGGGAAAGGAGGTTGGTATCAACATCTCCATCAGGACAGGCAGTCTGCTCAGTGAGCCCTTGTGTGGGGGTTGGATTATTGGGCAATAAAAGACATGAATGAGATAAAAAAAACAACAACAACACGTGTTGGTGTCATCTAATTATTCGTCCATTTTTAATTGAGCCTCCACTCGGTTAATGTAGGTGCTGGGCAGGCAGAGTCTCATTGTCCCAGTCCGGCTGGAAAATTGCAATGACATGCCCCTGCCGTCACAGGGCAGCCCCGTTCTCAGAGCACCAGCAGAAATCCCCGCCAGGGGAGTTCGTGCCCATAGGCAAAGCTTCAGGGCATTGACTCCCCTCCGGTGCCCCTGGGGACAGCGATGACATTGCCGTTGTTATTGATCCACGTTGCCGAGGAGAACAGTGGAATTCCCGGCAGTGCTTTTATGTTAAGGGATTGGTATAACTTTATTTAGCACTTCTTCTGAATTGTGTGTTGGTATTTAAATGTTCAGAAAAAATAGGGGTCTAACCCTTACAAAGCTTCCTTTAAAGATTCCTTAAAATGAAGGAATCTTTAACTCAGCCATTCATTTATTTATGAATTCATCCCCTTATTCAGTGCACATATATGGTGTGATTTTTTTTAACCAGGCAATCAATGGGCTCATTATGCATTTGTCTAATTTTTCCTTCCTTCCTTCCTCCTTCCTTCCTTCCTTCCTTCCTCCTTCCTTCCTTCCTTCCTTCCTTCCTCCTTCCTTCCTTCCTTCCTTCCTTCCTTCCTTCCTTCCTTCCTCCTTCCTTCCTTCCTTCCTTCCTTCCTTCCTTCCCTACCTCCATCTCTCCCTCTCTTCCTTCTTTTTATCCTCCCAGCATTCTCAACCTCATGGCTTGACTTTCAAAAACTTCCTCAGAAATGCTCAGATGTGCACCCCAAATCTCTCTTAGCCCCACCAGAACCCTCAAAGTTTGGACTCCCTCAGGAGCAGAGCCCGAGACAAGGATTCAAATGTCACAGTCCATTTGGGAGGGGATCCTAGGGAACACCTGCAGGAAGGTGGCAAAGTGTAGATAAGGAAAGGTTCAATAGAAGGTATATAATGTCAGCTACCCCTGTGGGCAACTGAGACTTTGGGAGACAGGGTAGGACACGCACCTCAGAGTTATCTCAGGTGAGGAGCAAGGGACTTGAGACATTATCCTTAACTCCCTACTGACTATAGTGGTTGGCCCAAGAAATGAACACATGACCCAACAGGACCAATCAGAGCTTTCCTTGGGATTTTATGCAAACACAAAAAGGTGGGAGACCTCCTTCTACTCTGCATTTAGGAGTTGAGAGGATGTCTATGCCATGCCCCTCCTTCACCACATGGAAGACACACCTCTGAAGAAGATGAGGATGAGCCACCCCCCAGGGACAAGCAGAGCTCAACAAAAAAGACAGAGGTCCTTGTGGCATCAGTTGCATCCCTGAATCCACTGGAGGAAACTAGCTGCTGCTTCAACATTTCCCACAACACACACTGATCATTTCCACTCCTGCCCAAGCAAGTTCCCTTCAGGTTTCTTTCCCTTATTGCCAGGAGTACTGGCGGTAGAGACCCGAAGAAAATGCTCTCTTTCTCATCTTCTCTAAGAGAAGATGACATTCCACAGCAGAGATACCTTGACTCAAGTCATTTCATTGTTTCTTATTGACCACCTAGAAGAAGGACCTGGGCTACTAGTGACAATTGTCTTTTGTTTTTACCACCGTCCTTGCCTTCCCAGGAGACACGAGCATTAGCGGTAGAGAGAGCCGAGTCAGGGAGCAAGCCAGGCCCACTTCGTGTGGAACCCATGGCCGAGCGTGCCGCCCTCCCAACACCCAGCCTCACAGTACATGCGTCAGCCTCCCGCTGTGCGAGGGAACTTTCTTTGCCTGCTCGCAAATCTGAAGTCTCTTGCCTGCCTTCTCAACCCCATGTCTGTCCGATATGTCTGTTTGTACATTAGCCCAAGTTTTAATGACAATCACAACTTTCATTCTTTGAGGGCTTAATAGGGTCTCAGCGACCTAACCATGTCACATACGCTAATTCAGTGGGTCACTGTAAAATTTTATGACATACATAATAAGATCACTTACATCTGAGTAATGAGAAAATTAAAACGAGGAGAAGTTACGTGTCCAAGTTGAACATATGGTGAGTGGCGAAGCCAGGCAAGGTGACTTTTCCTTTCCTTTTCATTTCTTTTTGCCTTCTGACTGGGATCAGGGTCAAACACACCCAAAAGTAGAAAGACCAGCTTCACGAACACCAGGGACCAATCTCCCAGCTCCCCCAATCACCACATTTGCTATGCTTCTTCTATCTATGTCTCCTTCTTTCCTTTCGGGGCTATTTTAAATATAAATCCAGACCTCATTGCACCCATTAAACAATGCCGCATGTATCTCTGACCACGGTGCGGTTAGCACTCTAACCAAATGAACAAGAACGTATTTAATCCTTACAACTCAGTGAGTTTGGGGATAAGTGTTCACCCATGAAGCCATCACTGCCATCGAGCCAAAGACACGCTTACCACCTCCCAAAGTTTTCTTCTGCCTCTATGGTGGTGCGTGGTAAGAACACAAGTTAAGATCTACTCTCTCAGCACAATTTTTTAAAGGACTTTATTTATTTATTTTTAGACAGAGGGGAAGAGAAGGAGAAAGACAGGGAGAGAAATGTCAGTGTGTGGTTGCCTCTCAATGCTGGGGACCTGGCCTGCAACCCAGGCATGTGCCCTGACTGGGAGTCAAACTGGTGACCCTTGGGTTCGCCGCCCGCGCTCAATCCACTGAGCCACACCAGTCAGGGCTCTCAGCAAATTTTATGTATCCAGTACAGTCTTGTTAGCTGTCGTCACCTGCTGTGCGTTACATCTCCAGAGCTCATTCGCGTTGCATAATTGAAACTTTGCACCCTTTGAACATCACCCACCCAGTCCTGTCCCCCTTCCTCTCAGTGCCTTAGACTCTCTGCTTCTGTGAGTTTGACTATTTTAGAAGTCTGACGTAAGTGTTAATCATGTGTCTGTCCTTCTACGTCTGGCTTATTTCACTTAGCACAATGCCCTCCAGGTCCACCTGTGTCACTGCAAGTGGAGAAATTTCTTCCTTCTTTTCCCCCAAAGGCTGAATAATATTCCACTGTATTTTATTCATTCATCTGTGAATGAACATTTAGGTTGTTTCCATACCCTGGCCATTGTGCATAACACCAGAAAAAAAAGGGGAACATGAGTATCTCTTTGAGATCCTGATTTCAATTCCTTTGAGTATACACCCAGAAGTGGAATTGCTCAATTATATGGTGGTTCTATTTTTAAGTTTTTTTGAGAGACCTCCATACTGTTTTCCATAGTGGTTGCATGAGTCTACATTCCCACCAACGGTGCACCATGGTTCCTTTTTTTTCATATCCTTGCTAACACATTTCTCTCTCTTTAAAAAGCAACTGAAAGCCATCCTAACCTACGTGTGAGGTGATATCCCACTGTGGGTTTGATCTGCATTTCTGTGATGATTAGTGACGCGGAGTGCTTTTTCATACACCTGTTTGTCACTGGTGTGTCTTCTTTGGAGAATGTCTATTCAAGTCCTTTGCCTGTTTTTTGATTGGGTTATTTTTACTATTTGCTACTAAGTTAGGCAAGAAAAAGAAAGGCATTTGCATCAGAAAGAAAGAAAGAAGTAAAATTATCTCTGATGCAGATGATCTAATCTTATATATAGAAAACCCTAAAGACTCCACAAAAACACTAACAAATTCAGTGAAGTCGCCAGATACAAAATCAACAAACAAAAATCAGTAGTGTTTCTATATATTAACGATAAACTATTGAAAAAGGAAATAAAAAGCCCTGGCTGGTGTAGCTCAGTGGATTGAGCGCGGGCTGGGAACCAGAGGGTCCCGGTTCGATTCCCGGTCAGGGCACATGCCTGGGTTGCTGGCCAGGTTCCCAGTGAGGGCCATGTGAGAGGCAACCATACATTGCTCTTTCTCTCCCTCTCTGTCTCCCTCCCTTCTCCTCTCTCTAAAAATAAATTAAAAAAAAAAGGAAATAAAAAAATCCAATTTACGACAGCATCAAAATAATAAAATGCATAGGGATAGACTTAACAAGGGCAAGGTAAAAGACTTTTATGCTGAAAACCACAAAATATTTATGGAAGAAATTAGAGAAGACATGAGTAAATGCAAAGATACTTTGTGTTCATGGATTGGAAAACTTAATCTTGTTAAAATGCATATACTCCCGCCCTGGCTGGTGTTGCTCAGTGGGTTGAGCACTGGACTATGAACCAGAGGGTCACTGGTTTTGTTCCCAATTGGGGCACATGCCTGGGTTGTGGCTGGTCTCCAGTAGGGGGCGCTCAAGTGGCAACCACACGTTGATGTTTCTCTTCCTCTCTCCCTTCTTTCTTCTCTCTAAAAATAAATAGGTAAAATCTTTTTAAAAAATGCATATACTCCCCCTAAAAATCCACAGCTTTGATGCTATACCCATCAACATCCCAGTGGCATTTTCCACAGAAATAGAAGAAATCACCCTAAAACTCATAAGGAAGTACAAAAGCTCCAGAACAGCCAAAGTGATCTTGAGAAAGAACAAAGCTAAAGGCATGACTTGTCCTGATTTGAAAACACATTACCAAGCTGTAGTGATTAAAACAGTATGGTACCAGCAGTGCCCTCGGCGGTCCCCCTGGGTGTGTCTCTTGCTTCAGCAGTGTTTGGACGGAACAGACCCAGGGACACTCCTTCTTCCAGCCTCCGACCCTCCAACTTCTTTCCAGGCACCACCTCTGGAACCACCTCAACCATCCTCAGCCTCTGAGACCAGCCAACACCGTTTTTTTGACCTTAACTCCTCATTGCCAAACAACCACGAGCCCCCAAATCCATCAGCATTATCCCACCCAGGTGGGGGTTGCCGCCAACCGCCTGGTCACCTAGCACCTGCGGGCCCCCTACACCTACCTTGCTCTGGGCTTCTACCTTGAGCTCGATGATTTGGCTCTGGGGGACCTGGGCCCCTTCTTCCGCGAGCTGGCCAAGTTGAAAGGTGAGGGTGCCCGGCGTCTCTTAAAGATGCAAAACCAGCGCGGTGGCCTGTTCTCTTCTGGGAGGCTCTGACGCCTTCCCACGATGAGTGGGTGACACTCAGGACACACGGCAGCCACCACGGTACTGGTGAGGAACCTGACCCAGGCCCTTTTGGACCTGTCTGTCCTGGGTTCTGCCCGCACAGACCTTGGCTCCATGACTTCCTGCAGAACCACTTCCTGGATGGGCAGGTGAAACTCGTCTAGAAGACAACACCTGACGCCCCTCTGCAGGCTGGCCGGCCTCCAGGCTGGGCTGGGCGGTGTCTCTCCGAAAGGGCCCCCTCAAGCATGACCAGGAGTCTTTGGAGCCCAGAGGCCTCTGAGGGGCCCCTGTGTGTCCCCCTGGTGTGTGGCTTCTGCCTGAGCCTCTCCCCGTGACCATTGGCACCCTTTTAACCACCCTGGAGCCCTCTCCCATGCACTGGAGCAAATGGGAACAATAAAGCTTTTTGAAAGGACAAGCAAACAGTATGGCACAGGCATAAAGACAGACTTCTACACTTAACGGAACAGGTTAGAGAGCCCAGAATTAAACCAACACATCTTCGACAAAGGCACCAAGAACATGCAATGGGGCAAGAGCAGTCCTTTCGATAACTGCTGTTGGGAAAACCAGATAGGCCCTGCAAAAGATGAACTTGAACCCCTATCTTATGCCACACTTAAAAATCTGGTACAACGTCTTTCACCATAAAAGATAGTCTTCCCGTAAAAAAAATTCTACATGAAGGCAGAAGGGTGATAAAAGCATTAAGCTCTCGAGTCATTTAAAAAAAGAAATTTTTGACATTTTGAATCCTATCCTGCCTTTTCTTCCTCCCGTCCCGACTTTTCGGTCATTTTGTGTATTTTATCTCGTCAGTGGCTTCCATGCTGATGTTCTCTCTTTTGTAACCATAATCGTCATGTTCTCTAACCTTACTTTCGATTTCCCCTTTTCTCCACACCCACATCCTCGGTTTTGATTTACATTTAACTGTCTGGATTCGGTCATACATTCTCCACAGCACATAGTTATTAATTTAATTGTTAGCGGTTTTTCCTGCTGATGCCCACTTGCAAACAACCCTGCAATAAGCCCATCACGTGTGTGGTGCTGTGTGCACGTTTTTGGTGGATAGGGCGGAGGCTTTGTAGATGAGAGAGTTTAAAAGTTGCCAGGTCATGCTCTGGCTGGTGTAGCTCGGTGGATTGAGTGCAGGCTGGGAACCAAAGGGTCCCGGTTCGATTCCCAGTCGGGGCACATGCCTGGGTTGCGGGCCAGGTCCCCAGTGAGGGCCATGTGAGAGGCAACCATACATTGCTTTCTCCCTCTCTTTCTCCTTCCCATCTCCTCTCTCTAAAAATAAATAAATAAAATCTTAAAAAAAAAAAGTTGCTAGGTCAAAGAGATAAATACTTAAAATGGTTCTAGATCCTGCCGCACTGTCCTGCAGGAATTTGTGTCACTTGGGACTCCCATCAGCCCTGAGGGAGGCCTGTCGCCCTGACTCCTCTCACCGCCGGTGAGCCTCGAAAGCTTCACTTTGCAAACCTGAGAGGCGGTCTAAGTTCCAGTTAAGGCCATGGTGTCTGGAGACAGACTCTCTGGGTTCAAATCCCAGCTCTGCCACTCAGCCTTCGTTTCTCATCAGTAAAGTGGGGATCATAAAAAACCCATATCACAGAGTTATCGTATAGATTAAATAAATCCTTTTTTTCCCAGTGTAAAGCACATGAAATAATGCTTGTCACGGCAATATAAATAATTGGAGTGTTTGCTTTTAATATCACGAAGCCCCCAAATGGCATCTTATCATTTAGATTGACATTTTATAACGCTTACTGCTCAGTATCAGAAGTGGAGATACTATTGCAAAACTAGAATATCCAATCTTGAAAAACAACAATAATAATAGATCCATGATTTTATACAAATATGTATTGAAAAAAAAAAAAAAAACTCCAAAAAACTAGAGGCAGCCACATGCCAATGGCTGGTATCTTTGGGTGTGGTGAGGGATAGGGTGTCTCTCCCTCACGCTACAAAGGAAGTATCCAGAATCAGATGGATAAGAGAAAGTTCAGAATCAGCTCCTCTGAGTCCCTGCACAGGAGCTGAGGAAGGGGTCGGCGGTGGCCGGCAGCCCTAGGCGTGACAAGCTGTTCCAGTCTGTGGGTGGTTCCCCTCCATCGCCGAAGAGTCAGTTCTTTCTGGGTCATAATTTTGCAGGTGTGAGAAGTAGGGGGCGAGGCAGGAGAATTAGCCTGTGTGTCTCCCCCCGGTTTAGCCCTGCGCTGGGCAAGGCCGCCTCCCTTAACGGCTGCCGGGTGCTCTGCGCCTGCACACCCACGTGGGCCGCAACCCTAGGCGGGCTGAGCGAACTCCGAAACGCGCCCTATAAAAGCAAACTAATAAGACTTACGAGTCTCCCCACCAGCCTGGAGAGTCGTTCTTGTCTGTCTGGAGAGAGCAGGTGAGTGTCTGGGAATGCCAGACACTGCCTTCCCAGAACATTCTGGAAGCTTTATCATGCAGCTCAGTCTACAGAAATAAACGGGGACATCCCTCACATTTATTCTCATTCAGACGCTGACTTTCTTTGTCTATTTTTTGCCTTTCAGTCTCGAACCAAGTCCCAGTGGTAAGACTGCATTTGCCTAGCTGAGCACGGGGCAGTGAGGTCAGGCATGAAAAATATTTGCCGAATCGGCCCTAGGATTTAAAGAGGCAGCTAAGTGAACTCCACCCTCCTTCGGGATTCGCATTCTAGCTGCCGCTCTTTCTCCCACTGTGATTTCAGACAGGTAGGGTGCTTAACCTTTCTGAAGGCAGTGTCTTTACACAGGACGGAGACAAACACGTGGACTTCATAGACCTGCTGCAATGAGTACTTGGCAAATGCACAGCAAGTGCCTGGCATGGGGCGGGGCACGCATCACACACTGGACACACCATGCTGTTAACGACCATATTGGACGCTTCCTATTTGCCACGTCGGGGACACAGGGACCTCAGTTCACCCCCTCCACCGCCCCTCCCCGCCCTGTGGTGGCTATTTCAGTTTTCTGCCCATGGCGCAGAAGAGAAAACAAAGGCTGAGAGAGAAGTAACTGGTTCTGGATCACACAGTGAGCTGATCGGAGCCAGGACGAGACACATCTCTGAGAGCCTAAAAGTTTCAGTACCTAGGGTCTCACTTCCTGTCCCATTCTCTGCCCCAGGTCCCCGTGTTACCGTCTGACTTCAGCAGGGACATCCATGGGTCAATTAAAATCTGATCCCTTACTGAGACTTACTTGGAAAAACCCAACCTCCACGCTCTGTCACCCAGGGGCCCTTACAAGTCACAAACGCTGTACAATGAACTCACACAGAAGTTTCTATTAAAAACATTTTTTTATAACAAGGTGTGAAGTTTACTGACCGCCGAACTCCACGATTGGCCAGGGGTTCCTTACTACTGCGTAAAACCAAGTTGTCACGCTCTTGCAGCTACTGGCATTTCCTTTCCTGAAGTTTTACTGTCGGTGCCCGCCAGCGTGCAGAGGGGGAGTTTCAGGGCCAGGGCAGCGGCCAGCCCCGGGCAGGGCTCGGGCACAGGACACGGCATTTAGTAGAAGCATCACACCAAGTCAGAGCACCTAGAATTTCTTGGCTTTCAAGAGCCTTCCCTCCTTGTTTAATTGACTCTTGGATCAATTTCTCCCATTTTTTAAATAATCCAATTAGGTCGAATCTTATGACATTGCACACTAAAGGTAGAAATTGTTTCTCCACTCACAACACTGCTGGCTCCGAATGTGTGGGTTTCCCACCCCAAGCAATGGCCCTGTTCCCTGAGGACACCCGCTGGGTCTTGCAGTTTGATTTCATTCCGACACTGAAGTAGTGCAGACCGTGCAGGTCTGGGCCTGAGGCCCACAAGACCGCCCCTCACTTCCAATGTTACTCGGGCCGGTTAATTATTGTTGACGGTAATCTTCAATTTGTACTCTGTGGTTACTTGTGTTTCTATGTCAATTCATGGTATATTAATGCTGTGGGGGGAAAAACCCTCAGTGACATAAAACAACAATCATTTCTTAAAAAAAGATTTTATTTATTGATTTTTAGAGAGAGAGGAAGGGAAAGAGAGAAACATCAATGTGTGGTTGTCTCTCAAGTACCCCCTACTAGGGTACCCCACCTGCAACCCAGGCATGTGCCCTAGACTGGGAATCGAACCAGCTACCCTTTGGTTTGCAGCCCGTGCTCAATCCACTGAGCTACACCAGCCAGGGCGAGAAATCAGCTGACAGTCTTATGGGAATTCCTTTGTAGGTGATTGTCTCCTTTTCTCTTGTTGCTTCTAAGATTCTCTCCTTATTCTAATCTTGGGTAATATAATTATGATGTGTCTTGGTGTGTTCCTCTTTGGGTCCAACTTCTTTGGGACTCGCTGGGCTTCCTGAACTTCTGGGAAGTCTATTTCATTTGCCAGATTGGGGAAGTTCTCTTTCATTATTTGTTCAAGTAAGTTTTCAATCCCTTGGTCTTCCTCTTCTCCTTCTGGCATCTGTATAATTCGGATGTTGGAATGTTTAGAGATGTCCCAGAGGTTCATAAGCCTCTGCTCACTTTTTTGAATTCTTGTTTCTTCATTCTTTTCTGGTTGAATGTTTTTTTCTTCCTTGTGGTCCACATTGTTGATGTGAATCCCAGTTTCCTTCCCATCCCTAATGGTTCCCTGCACATTTCCCCTCATTTCTTTTAGCGTATCCTTCATTTTTTAACCTAATTTGTGATCAAATTTACCTAATCCTGTGAGCATCCTGATTACCAGTGTTTTGAACTGTGCATCTGATAGGTTGCTATCTCTTCATGGCTTAGCTGTATTTTTTCTGGAGTTTTGATCTGCTCTTTCATTTGGGCCATTTTTTTTTCTCTTGGCGCATCTGTTACATATAAGGGGGCAGAGCCTTAGGTGTTCATCAGGGTGGGGTAACCTACGTCGTTGCGTTGTGACATTGTCTGTGGGGAAGGGGTCTGAGAGGGAACAATGACACTTGCTCCACTTGCTACTCGCAAGCAAATTGGGCCCTTCTGGTGCTGATTCCCATATGGGTGGCTTTGTGTACATTCTAGGACCCTGTGGGTCTCTCCAACAAACTCCCCTGTGAGGCTTGGAGTTCCTCCTGCTGCTGCCTCAACCTCCACAGGTGTTTTCAATTGGTGGTCTGAGGTTTTATTTCCCCGCCAACCCCTGGGCTGTGCGGTCTGCTCCTCAACTTTTTCTCCTGGTTTATCTGCATGCTAATGAGGGACTGTCTGCTCCATTGGCCTTGGTCCCAGTGGGTCCGGGTCTGCCAGCTGCAGTCCCCCCAGCCTGCTGCAGCATGGCATGCACTGCTTCACACACCTGGTCTCGCCGTGCGCCCAGTCCACTGTGCTTACTGGTCTGGATGAACATGTCATTAGCTCTTTGGTTGTCAGACCTTCACAAAGTTTGATTTTCTGTCAGTTCTGGTTGTTTTTTGTTTTTAAATTGTTGTTTTTCCTCTTTTGGTTGTGTGAGGAGGCACAGCGTGTCTACCTACGCTTCCATCTTGGCCAGAAGTCCCTACTCTCTTCTTGTAAAGACGCCGCCAGTCGTAGCGGCTTAGAGTCCACCCTAGTGACCTCACTGTAACGCAGTCCCCTCTGTGAAGACCCCACCCCTGAATGCAGTCACATTCTGAGTCAGTGAGTGTCAACCCTACGGGTTTTGGGCAGATACGATTCAGCCCATGACCCCTTCAGCAGTGGAAGTGGAGTAGAAGGTGGATGGGAACAGTTTCACCTGCTCACCAGTCTTGGTCCCTAATAAGACACCGGAGTCCCAACCAATGACAAGGGTTTCCTCTTCCTCTCTTCGTCTCTCTCGACAGCATCAGAGCCTGCACAGGGAGATTTCTAAGTGCAGGGAGATTTATGAATTTCTTCATAAAATTTTTAAAAAATTATGTTATCATTTGTTTTATGATCACAAAATTAATAATTTTTGTCGTGTAGTATGTAAATCAGCTCAAACTCTGTCACATGCAGAGTATCTTCACCTCTGCCCTGACATAGGCCACCGTCAGAGTTCAGCAGAGATTGCCTGCATGGATGACAGTCCCCAGACCAGAAGACAGTGATCCATATGAAGTTTAAGAGCTCAGACACGGGACCAGGCCTCCTCGTGGGGCCTGAATCCTGGCTCTGCTACTGGCCATCCCATCTTGGGAAGATAATTAACAAATTCGTTTCTTAACCTGCACGTCACCATGGCGTTGGCATGAGGCCAGGGCTGGTGGTCTGAGCCCCCCGACTTCGGGGCCTCCCCTGGCTCTGTGGTGTGAAGCCAGGCTGGCCGCCGGAACGAGCCTTCTGTCGGAGCTGCCAACATGCCGTCACTCTGTGGCTCCCCTGTGGCCAAAGGGGAGATTCCTGAGCAAATTAAATTCCTCCTGTAGAAGGAGAGACTCGCAGCACTGGGAAAGTTGCTGAGTTTTAAACCCAAATCTCATTTCTACCATGGCCTTAGCAAACATGTGGGCTTGACTTCTGAAAGACACACATACACACACACACACACACACACACTCCAATGTACGTACCACACACACACGTAGCCTTGTGTGAGTACCATGGGGTCGGCTCTGCACTAGGCATGTTCATTGACTGGGGCCGTGGATTGCAATCCTGGCACACCCACTTGCTGGTTAGATCCAGGAGCAAATTACTGAATCTCTCCATGGGCACCTTCCTTCACCTGCAAAATGGGAATAATTGTATTATCTTCCCCATCCGGTTTTACAAGACTTCATTAGCTAACAGTATTAATTATTTTAAATCATCTCTACACCATTAGCTAAGAGGATCTTTGTGGCAAATACTTAGCATGAACCCAAATCATCTGGATTTAGAAGAAAAACCCTTAGGCTAAAAATCTGGAAGTGTGAGACGAGGCTGTTCCCCACCTCCGGGTATGAGCTCATCACTGCCAAGTGCAGGCCTTGGACTTGACCTGAGCGTTCTCACTGTGCTCTGCAGCGCCCACTCCAGGAGGCAAGAGCATGGGCGAGGAAGTCACTTCCCTCCAAATTCTAAAGCTGCTCCCGTTTTCAAACTTTCAAAGGTCATCATAGATTCACCTGCAGTTTAAGAAATAACATGGAGAGATGCCACATCCCCTCACCCAGTGTCCCCCAAGGGTGACCTCTTGCACAGCGATGGGACGCTATCAGGACCAGGAAACCGGCATGGACACAGTGCACTGACCTCGCTCAGATTTCACGGCTTTACACGCACCCGTTTGCAGGACTGTGTACTTAGTTCTACGCAGTTTTATCGCACGCAGACTCCACTGCAGTCAAGATGCAAAACCTTCCTCTCAAAGATCCCTCCTACAGCCCTTTAAGAGCGGCCACCAGCGCCCTCCTGACCCCTGACCCCTTCCTGACCCCTTCCTGACCCCTGGCAACCACCTGCCTGTTCTCTGTGTGGTTCTGTCTCATCCAGGATGTTACACAAGTGGAATCACAGAACCTTTTGAGAGTGGTTTTTCCTTCACTCAGCACAACCCCCTCGACAGCCATCGGGGTCACAGGTGTAGCGATGGTCGATTCCTTCTCATTGCTGACTGGTATCCAGAGGTTCTTGTTTGAACGGCTACACTGTCAGTCTTGTTTGAGAAGCTTCACTGACACAAAGGTTTCCTCGAGCTTCGAAAGAATCATTTGACAACCCTTCAAAATGTAAGGACTAGGCTGGAAGGTTCGAAGACCCTGGTGGCCACACCGATAAATGTAACCTGCATGTTGAAATTCATGGAGCTGTCCCGATGTAACAGTGACTCGATCCTATATCCTGTCCTTGAAGAAAAGGTGACTTTCAAAAAAAATTTTATTTATTTATTTTTAGAGAGAGGGGAAGGGAGGGAGAAAGAGAGGGAAAGAAACATCAATGTGTGGTTGCCTGTCATGTGCCCCGTACTGGGGACCTGGCCAGTAACCTAGGCATGTGCCCCAACTGGGAATCGAACCAGCAACCCTTTGGTTTGCAGGCTGGTGCTCAATCCACTGAGCCACACCAGCCAGGGCAAAAAGGTGACTTTTAAAAGACAGAGATGCCTTCCGTTTCTCGCCTCCCTGGCGAGGGAAACAGCTACTGTTTATTTTGGATGGACAACTATAAAGATATTTTCTCTTCACAAACCAACGCCAGGGCTCCTTGTTAATCCGTGGAGAGGACTGCTGAGCGAATTATAAATAATAAAAAGAAAATCCCGCTAAGCATTTCTGGGCCTTGCGTGGCTCCCCTTTGGCTGCTGTCTGCAGCGTTTGGTAGGCCCTCCGAAGGTTTCGTAAATGCAGGTTCAGCTTTGATTGTGCAAATGCTGGAACCTCAGATACTCAGATAAGAAAAGGGAGTGGTGTCCCGTTAAGTAAGTAATTAACATGCACTTTGTAACACCTCGTGCCTACCCGTTTCTCAGGTCCATTATAACTGCCTGCCGGGACATGAATGACGGTTTAGACGGAAAGTTGGAAGGAACATAGACGTTGTTCCCCAAGGCAAGAATTCTGCTTGCCGTTTTCTCCTTCAGTGTGTCTCAGATTTCATCCTGTTTCTTCAGCACGTGCCATACCAGCTCTGGCTCTGGACCGTCCTCCTTGTCCCTAACCTCTGTCTTTTCCTCCCTCCACATGTCCCCAAAGGCAAATTTCAAAGCGATTGTCAAATAGTGGAGAGCTTAGAGATGACTGCTTCCATTCTAAACAGCGTATTATGTCTTCATAAAAGAACGGTTTGTCACGGAAGCTTTCCAGGGCTTGAGGCATCACCGCTGAGCGCGTGGTGATGGGCTGGCTGACCTTGCAAATGGAGGGGCCGGGGCCACATCTCTCGCTGTCTAGCCACTGTCTCTAACTTGCTGTGTAATTTCAGTTCTGTCTTTAAAATTTGAAAACAGTTGACAGTGTGTTTATGCCATGGACGTGTGAAAAAAAGAAGAGTAGAAAATAAAACCACCTATAATGCTATCAACCCAAGTTTCACCCAGTTCAATCTGGGGTGAATTTCCTGCTCTACGTTTTAAGGCACCTTGATGTTTTAAAAAGTGGAATCATGCTGTAGTGCTTGATGGTAACCCCTTTTATCCACACAAGAGTATGGGGTGAGTTCTTGCCATGTCGATGGATTTGCTCCCTGAATATCGTTTCAAACGACTGTATAAGAAGTCATCATGCAGAGGTGCTGTATTGAATCACCCACCGTTGGATAATCACACTGTCCCCAGGTCCTCACTGCCAGAGCCGATGAATGCCTTCTGTCCATCATTGGCAGAGTGGGAATTAGAGGCTCTGCCACGTGCCAGGGGTAGCTGAGACCCATGGAACCTGCACTAAGGGACGTCAGAGTGTTTATGAAACCCTGACATGCAATCACATAGCCTGGTCTGGATCTGGGAACAGAAAAAGGGCTTTAATTAGAGGAGCCACTGGTGGGATCTGAATAAGGCCCGTCGTTTAGTGGCCAGTGTTGTCCCAATAGTCGTGTCTTAGTTTCAACAAAGGCTTAGTTTCAACATGGCGACGCAGGAGGCCAGCGTGAGGAGAAGCGGGGCCGGGGAGGGGGGTCGACCAGAACTCTGCTCACTTCCCTCTCCCCTCAGCTGGGACAGCCAAAAGGTCTCCAGACCTTGCTGAACGTCCCGAGAGAGGCCAACTCCCCCCGATTGACGCTCGCTGTGAATATACCTATGTCGCGTCTCTCTCTCTGTCAGCGTCTGTCTCTGTGCCTATCTCTGTCTTCATCTCTATCCCAAATCTACGCATACATGGAATTCTTCATTTAATGTCCACTCCTTACTAGAATACAAAGTCCCCATTGGCAGGGACCCACTCCCATGGACCTGTGGCCTCCTCCTCCCCCACATCATTCAGCTGGTTAGATCACGCAGAGAAGTACTCAATATCCGGTGTCATTATGTTACCTCATCCCCTTCACACTCCCCCACCCCCTTGCTCCCACGTCTCCTCCAGAACGTGCCCTGAACTGCCAGCTGCGGGTGTGGTGGTGGTGCGGGGTGAAGACGGGGGTTTTAAAACACTCGTGCATTTCCCTACATGATGTATTTCTATGCGTTTTAACTCTTAACGTGATCCCATATCTATTTTTAAAAGATTTTATTTATTTATTTTTAGACAGAGGGGAAGGGAGGGAGAGAAACATCAATGTGTGGTTTCCTCTCACGTGGCCCCCATCAGGGACCTGGCCCCCCACCCAGGCATGTGCTCTGACTGGGAATCGAACCAGCGACCCTTTGGTTCGCAGCTCATGCTCAATCCACTGAGCTACACCAGCCAGGGCCCATATCAATTTTTAAATCAGGAAATAAACAGAATAGGGTTATATTCTTTAAAGAAAACACCCCCAATCTGATGCCTCGCTAAGCCTTTACTGAGGAATGTTAAATGGATAGACCATTGAGCTGTGCAGTACATCTCTGAAGCAGACTACACTTTAGACCAATGCTGACGGCACCATTTATGCGTGCATGTGCACGCATGTGCACGTCCACGAAGTTCTGATCTCCATATGGTGCTTCCCACCTAAGCCACCAGCTTCCCAGTGCAGATGAACAGGACGTGAAAAGAATGAGCGGTCGTGTGGCCAGACCATGTGGGCACAAGTTAGAATGAAACAAATTGTTTCACTTGAAGGAACTTCTATTTCTTTTCTTTTCATTCTTTCTTTTTTAAGATCGTATTTATTTTTAGAAAGAGGGGAAGGGAGGGAGAAGGAGAGGGAGAGAAACATCAGTGTGTAGTTGCCTCTTACTCGCCCCCTACTGGGGACCTGGCCCGCAACCCAGGCATGTGCCCTGACTGGGAATTGAACTGGTGACCCTTTGGTTCGCAGGCCAGCGCTCAATCCACGGAGCCACACCAGCCAGGGCAGAAACTTCTATTTTGAAACAAGCAACTGTAACAATCTGATAGCTGGACTCCACAGGTATCCACATGCCTAGAAGGTGAGAGGTGGGAAGGTATCATCGTCGTCATGGCTACCATTTACATTTTGGAGAACTTGCTAGATGCCAGGCATTTCCATTTCCATTTGTGACTCTTTAAAACCTGGTAACTCTCCTAAAGGCAGGTACTATGGATAGAATACTACCCATTTTTCAAACAGAGAGAGGTTGAGTCACTAGCCTAAGGCCACAGAGCTAGGAGCTGGCATTCAAAGGCAAACCCCTAGGCTACCCCCAGGCATGCTGGGGCCCCAGAAATTTGAACAAAATTGACAAAGGCTGTGGTTGAGCTCCTAGGGGCCAGGATCTGGGCTGGGCAGTTTACATCACTGTTGATTCTTCCCGGCTGTGTGACCTTCAGCACATAAAGACATAGACTCTTTACCTGTTAAATGGAGGTAATGATGGTATTCCTCTTGCAGAGTTATGGGGAAGACTAAGTGAGTTAATAGAGGTAAAGCATTTTCAACATGCCCAATACATAGTAACTGCCCCAACACAGTAAGTATTATTAGTAGAAGTAGTATTGTCTTTATCACAGGAATCGTATATTGAGCACTTACTATATATCAGACATCGAGCTCAGCAAAATTACATACATCACCTTATCTAATCATTTTATTAACCAGCGAGGCAATTAGCAAGGTAGATTTGAATTAATTATTTCAAGTAGACATTTGGGCCCCATTGGACAGGGGAGAAATTAAGGCTCAGAGGGGTGGAATAGCATGTCCAAGATCACAATCATGGGGTGGAACGCAGGTCCTTCAGCTTTCCCAGTAAAACAGGAAAATAAAATCCACGCGCGCACACATGCAAAGCATGTACAGTACAAGACACACCATGAATTTGTGTAAGATTATATATATACGAGTACCCATTAGGAAGCTGCATATTAAAAAGGCTTTATATTAATTTTCCTTGTCTTTGGGTATAAAGCAGATCATAAGGACAAAGTGCTTTCATACTTTTCCAAGTGCTTTAACACGCTGACTCATTTAATCCTCTGAATTCAATGTGGGGTAGAAGTTCGTGCGTTTTCCAGACGCAGCACGGTGGAGGGCCTACCCCAAACTCCTGCAGCCAGTCATTGGGGGGCTGGATGGTCTCCATCTGCCTGGCTCCAAATCCCATGTTCTTTCTGTGCCCAGGCCCCTTGCAGAGGGCTTAGGAAGGACCAGGGAAGCTATGCAGATATAAACTAAGTGATCCCCCTATAAAGATGCAACAGAGCCCCCGCACAGCTGGGAGCAGCCTCGCCATGTGGCTTTGTTTTTTAAATAAACTTTTTATTTTACAATCGTTTGAGAGTTACAGAAAAGTTGCAAAGAAGACAGAGTTTGCATGCACCCCAGATCCTGTTTCCTTTGCTTTCCACATCTTCCATCACTCTGGGTGATACAGTTGTCCCAGCTTATGAAGCAATATTGATACATTATATTACCATTAAAATAAGATTTACTGCACCTTTTATAGAGCTATTATTAACTACAGTCCATAAAATCAAATTTCTGTAGCTTTGACCTAATGTTCTTTTTTTTGGTCCCAGGACCCCACCCAGGACACCAGGTTGCATTAGTTGTCCTGTCTCCTTGGGCTCCCCTGGGCTGTGCCAGGGTCTCAGACTTCCCTTGCTTTTGATGACCTTGACCGCTGTGAGAAGCTCTGGTCAGGTGTGGGGTAAAAGGCGCCTCCGTTAGGGTTTTTCTGATGTTTTTCTCACGGTCACACTGGGGTTATGGGACTTGGCGAGGAAGACTACAGACATAAAGTGTCATCCTCATCACATGCCACCAAAGGACATGTGTGTGACTTACTATCGTTGGTAATGACCTAGATCACCTGGCCGAGGTGCTATCTGTCAGGTTGCTCCTCAGACTGACTCCATAGTCAGGGTTTGTTCCCTAGTCCACCCCGTAGTCTTGGGAAGAACGTCGGGATGCCCAGACCTCACTCTCTAGGGTTGGGGGGCACAGCCCACCACCTGGATGGCAGACCATGTCCACAGATTTCTCGGAATGTTCCTGTATGGGCGATTTGCCTCCTCCCTGGCACATGACTTCTCCTGCATCCCTGGCATCACGTGCAGAAGCCAGTTAGAGGTCTCAGCACTGCCTGTCCTGGTTAGATTCTTCCCTGGGGAAGCCTTGCCAGAGAGCTGGAGACACAGGCTCAGCTTGGCATGGGAGCTGGGGTCAGTCACTTCCTGTCTCTGGGTTACTCTGGTTGCCTTTCTAATTGCTACTGGCATGTAATAAAGTAGCCCGACTTAATGGTCTAAAACAACCGCTTTAGTGTGCCCTCAGTTTTGTGGTTCGGGAATTCCAGGAATCCCGTTGTAGGTCTCTCCCGCATTTGCGGTCAGATGCGGATGGAGGTTGGGTGTCCAGAATGGCTCGTTCCTGTGGGTGGCGGCCTGTCACCTGCCCAGCTGGGCTGCTGACCAGGGTGTGTGTGCATGATCTAACCCACGTGGATCGCCGTCTCCGGAAGGTTATGCTTCTTATATGGCTGCTCAGGGCCCAACTAAGAAGGTTCCAGAAAATACGGTGGGAGGTGCTTTGACTTTTATGACCCAGCCTCAAATAAACACGCAGCCTCACTTCCACCAAATTCTATTGGTTTTAAACAAGTCACTAAGGTCAGCCCACATTCGAGGGGAGGAAAGGTAGACCCCATGTCTCTTTGGGGGAAGTACCAAAGGAGTTGTAGCTATTTTTAAAACCCCCTCCAGGATGTCAGCTTTCCCATTTGAAAGTCAGGGGTTGAAATAAACTTAGCAATGCCTAGCCACACTATTTTTAAAGATCCCGCTGTCTAGATGAAAACCTAATTTTTTCAGTCTCAAGTTCTGGGCGTTAAAAGTTTATGGATTCTTCTTGTTGACCTACTCCACGCCAGGCCCCAGGTCCAGCCTGGAGACTAAGTCATCAATGCTGTGACCTCAGGGATAGGGAGGTGGGAGGGCCCAGCAGTGAGGAGAGTGAGCTGTGGAGCCCATGGCCTGAGTCAAAGGTTAACTCTGTCATTTACTTACAAGAGTGACCCCGGGCAAGTGACTTCATTGCACCGTGTCCCCGTTGCCTCACCTGTGAACTAGGAGCCCCGACAATACCGATCTCATTAGTTTGTGTAAGGTTAAAAGCGATACCACAGATAAAGTGCTTAGAACAGCGTAAGTACTTAACTAATAGTGGCTTTAATTTTGCCCTCGAAGGCTTGATCCTCACCGTGTTATCTTTCCCTTTACAGAGGAGAAAGTACACTCGGCGGGCTGGGCGAGTACCGAGTCTGAGCTGCACTCAGGGCCGGGATTCAAAGCCCGATCTTCAGGCACCAGCGCCTGTGAGTCTCCTTGCGAAGTGGAGAAGGCTCAGGTGCCCGACGAGCCCGCAAAGAGCGCAACTCTCATTGGACAAGGCCGAGCCGGCCTTCTGCCTCCCGTTCATTCATTTGTGGCTGCATTTCTTAAGCAATACCCTCTGTGGTGACAGCCTTTGGAAATGAAGATATTTACAAATTAGCTAAATTGGACGTCTTGTCCTCTGACTATGTACTTGGCACAAACATTGGTTCTTTTTCTCTGAGATGGGGGAAACAAAATCCGTGCGGGCAGAGGTCTCAAGTGCGCCATCTACTGAGAGAAACTGGCAAAAAATGTGGATGCAGAGATTTCTCAGGCATGCTGGTTATTTCAGCTTGAGAAACCATTTCTTTCCTCCCTCCCTTCCTCCTTTTCTTCCTCCCTTCCTCTCTTTCCTTTTAAGATAGGCTTAATTCACTTTATTTTCCTTGTGTAAAATTGGGTGGTGGCCACAGCTGGAGCCGGGGGCCCTGCACAGAAGCCCTGGGGAGGGTCTTCACAAGCTGGTCAGTGAGTTCCTGATGCAGAGACAAGGTGCGCACGGCCTCCTTCCAGAGGTCGGGGGTGAGACAGTGGCAGGTCTTGGAGACGGCATCGGAGGTGGCCTTGACCGAGCTGCCCAGGGTGGCAGTGCAGCCCTGGCTGAGGTGTGGCAGTCACTGAGACCGGCCACCAGCAGCAGCTTCTTGGGCATAGGGGCTGAGACGATGCCAGTGCCCCTGGGCGCAGGGATGAGGCACACAGCAGCGCCACAGCGACCGGTCATCTTGCCGGGGACCGTGTGAGGCCTGCCGATCTTGTTCCCTCAATGCACAGGGACACTAGAGCCCTTGGCTGGGACGGTGGCCCCGTGGGGGGCAGTGCTACTTCCTGTGAGCACCTAACACCCAGGTCAGCATGTCTGTCGTAGTCCTCAGAGGTGACACATGCCTTGTACCGGGTTCTCTGGTCATCTGTGCCTGCTTTTGCCTGAACATAATCTTTTTAAAAACCTTGTCCTTGAGGGACACCCCCAAGAAAAAGTCAGAGCTCAGATTCCTTGATGGACAGGGAGGAGATAGGTCCCCTCCAGGGACTCGATCTTCATGTCCTTGACCAGGTGGCCCAGCTTGGCGACGAGGTTCTGCTCCTTGGCCTTCTGACCCTGGCAGCCACCTTGGCCCTGATGCCGCTGCCCAGTTCCCCACAGAAGCTGCGACCTCCCATGCCAGGGCCCCCCAGCCTCCGGGCCACCCGCATTTTCCACCATTGCATGTTTCTTCAAAGAGGAAGCGAGAAACCGTTTCTTAAAGTTAAACCTGCACACCTAGCCTGATGTAAAAGCCAAGAAGTTCCATCTGCGCTGTCCAGGTGGCCAGACTCAATGACATTTGTTAATAAAAATAATTAGTATTCGATGAACATGTTTGAGCATGGACTGTTCTAGCAATGTGCATTGTCTCATTGAATCTTTACAGAAGGGGGTACTAACATTACCCCCCGTTTTACAGGCAGGAAAACTGGGCTGCAGAGATTTAAAATCACCTGTCCTTGCAAACATTTATCCATCACAGTCCGACTCAAAGTTTCTCTCACTTGATTTTTTTCCCTTGTAACCTTTATATACCTTATATACTATGCACTATATGTTTTCTTGCCTAATATTGGTCTCAATTTCTTTTTTCATGGATGTAAAACTTCTTCCTAGCCAGACTGAGGGCTGGGGCTAAGCTGGTTTTATTTTGTTTTTGTTTGATTTTCACTAGTGTCTCTGGGTAATAGACATAAAATAAGGAAGTATTAAATAGAACTCAAAAATCCAGTCATAATTTCTCTGCTTCTGACAAGGAAATGCAGAGGAGAAGTTATCAGTTACCTTGGACATTTAGGTAAATGGTTTTTCTCTAAGTATTCTATGGGTTTTGAAAATGAGAGCAACAATAGGGCGACTCACAGTCGCTGTGGCAAGAAGGGAAGGTGAATTAGTGAAATTCATTGATAGTCTCCAGTCCCCAGGGATCCAAGGATGGTAAGTGTATCATTTTCCGGACCCGCTGACAAGCTGTGAGCTTTGTACACTGTCTTCCACTTCACCAGACACAAAGCCATGCACAAGACAGTCTGGTCTCTTCACGTGACTCTTCTACACACCATTTAAAAATCTCGTTACCAGCAGCCTCCTTCCCATTTTTTCCCCATCTTTTGGACCTCTACCTTTCTTGCGGGGGACAGAACAGTGTCAGAAGACTGTTAAATTGTGAGTGAGAATATCTGGTTTAAAAAAATATGTTTTAGGCTCGGCTGGTGTAGCTCAGTGGCTTGAGCGCGGGCTGGGAACCAGAGGGTCCCAGTTCGATTCCCAGTCGGGGCACATGCCTGGGTTGCGGGCCAGGTCCCCGTGAGGGCCATGTGAGAGGCAACCATACATTGCTCTTTCTCCCTCCCTTCTCCTCTCTCTGAAAATAAATAAATAAAATCTTTAAAAAAATATGTTTTAATGATACAATACACACACTTGTATATTCAGAAAAGATACAGCTCAGTGACTTATCACAAAGCCAACATTCATGTAACCATCACCCAGGGTTTAGGTGACACACCGGGAAAGTCACCCTGCCTTGACCTTTGTGTCACTATCTATTAGCAAGAAGGGTCTCCTCAACTGTAACCAGTCATCTTCAATGACAATGTCTCACTTCATTTTGCTAGTTGAACTCTGATTAATCCAATTCTCTATTGTTGGACACTTAAGGGGCTTATGGGATTTTTTTTCCGTGTTATAAAAAAATCCTTCAGCAAGTAGCTTATCCTCAATCCTCCTCATTTCCATGGTGATTATTAAGGAAGAATTCCTAGAGGGAATTGCTGAATTTTTAGAGCATTTGCAAGACACACCATTAGCAGGAAGAAGAAAAATGACGTTGCTGAAGAAAGTTGGGCAAAAAAAAAAGATACTTGTAAGTATGAAGGTGTTACTTCGGGCGATAAGCAGCCAAGAGGAAATCATGCAGACAAAGAATGGTCTACTTTGGAGGCTAAACGATTTTCTCAGAAAAATTGCAGTTTGCCATTTTCCAAAACTAGTTCAAACTCCCCCGCTTTCCCAAGAGGATTTGAGACTGCCCACAATGGAAGAAGCAGTGCCCTGGAGACGAAAGCCAATCCTAGCAGAGCACCAAGGCAATAGACAAGTTGCAAAATAGCTTTTCAAAAGCACTCAACACCCAGCTCCGGGTGAAAAATCTCTTTTCAAGTTTTGGCCACTAGAGGGCACTAACAATACACATTTCCAGCCAGCACCGGCGCCGTGGGTTTGGGGTGGGGCGGCCTGAGCTTCTCTGTCCCGTCTCCGGGAGCTAAAAGGGGAGGGGGTGAGGGTGGGGGTGGGGAGATGGCCCCGAGCTTCCAGAATCCTTGCTGGGAGGGGTCCTCCATCCTCCAACCCGTGAGGACTTTCATATTCTGCGAAACAGCTGGTAGCTTTAACCACGAGGGAAAAATCTTTGGGCATAACAGGGGAAAGGAGACCGCTCAAAATAATTTTCTTTTTAAGTCCTTAATTAATTTTCCCACTTCCGATGAATCAGCTTCATCACTGAGTGGCATGTTACTCCTTAATTGCCTCTCTTTGCTTCATTTGGCCTCCGATGAGGTACTCTTGGATTTTGTTTCCCTCATGTTGAAGGAATTTAATAATATTGACAGCTGAACGGGTAGCCAAGCATCATAGCTCTCGTAACTGGAGCGATCCACAATTATTAGTAATTAATGTGAAACAGCGACCGATGTTGACGAGGCTGCCCTGGCAACGGTGTTCTGGGTCTTGGACTCCAGAAAGCAACGACAAATGCCCAGACCAGTAGGAGCTAAGCGGGTCTTCCCAGAGGTTGTAGATCCGAGAAACTGGCAGCTTTTTCAATCCCCCCAAAGGTGGGTGTGCCAGTCGCCGTTGGTAAGACCCTGGCCCCGGGTTCTCGCTAAAAGGCACAGCCTGCTTCCCCTCGTCAGGACGCCCCTCCAGCCAGCGTAGGCTCTTCGGCCGATTCCAGGTTTCCCTGCTGACAAGCTTGCAGGTTTGGACTCTGGCTTCCAAGACAACCCACCTCCTCAGTGAGCAGAAGAGAAAGGGGGAAATCAGTCATTGGCTTTAAATTGCTTTCTAGCTTTTTTGAACATTTTTTCCACCATTTATACTATATTTAATTTTAAACTTTGAGATGTAATCGATACCTAACACTGTATTCGTTTTGGGTGCACAACATAATGATTTGATACTTGTATCTATGGCAAAATAATCACCCCAGTAATTCTAGTGAACACCCATCCATGCGTAGAGTTCTGATTTTCACTTGTGATGTGAGACCTGTGGCAGTCTATTCTCTAAGCCACTTCCAAGTACACAAGACAGGGTTGTGACCTGGCGTCACCAAGCTGCATGTAGGTCCCAGGATGTAATGTCCTCGGGACACATTTACCTGATAGCTGGGAGCTGGTACCTTTTGACCTCCCTCCCCCATTTCATGCCACCACCAACCCCCCCCCCCCGCACTGCTAAGTTCATTTTTTGTTGTTGTTCTTGCTGTTTTTTAAAGATCCCACATACCACTGAGATCACGCAACACTCCCCTTTCTCTGCCTGACTTACTTCACTTAGCACAGTGCCCTCGAGGCCTGTCCTTATCCTGGCAAACAGCAGCATTTCTTTCTTGCTTTTTTCTTAATTGAAAAGGTGCCTGGAACTCCCCTGCTTTCCCCCAAATTAGAGAGGAGGTACAAAGACAGGAGTTTGAGCCAGGACTTGGGAAGTCATGGTGTACAACCTCTTAAAAGCCCCTTTTATTAGCAAACAAAATAGCGTTACATCCAGAAAAAACGCTCCCTCCTCTCCCCCTTCTGGCGGAGAAGCCATGTGTCTTGTTTTTAGCGGTCTCCTCGTTTATCCTCTCCGAGCTTCT